>BSBK01014328.1:0-120100 GCA_027943335.1 Chamaecyparis obtusa | reverse complement strand
ATCTGAAGGTATGTGAAGTCAAAGATTCATGCTTATTACCACAATTCATAATGCTTTCATAAAAGCAGTCTATACTTGTACAAAAAATGCTATCTAGTCAACTTCAAAAATACCATACAAAACATAATAATTAATCATGTAAAGGGTAAGTATGAAGTTGAAAATCATATAGTACCCAAGTATCAACAATATACTCCATTTACCTGACTTAGCACATTAGCATATCTGCTCACGTTCCCTTAATCTTTGCAACTACTCATATGGCATGTTATACTGAATCTTTGACTTTGCATACCTTCAAATCACTAAATCTGCCTGATCTGATCACCAAAACTCATGCGCTCTTAATTGAAGCATATATATATATATATATATATATATATATATATATATATATATATATATATATATATATATATATATATATATATATATATATATATATATATATATATATATATATATACACACACACCAAAATACCTTATGCTAACTTCACAAGCCATAATACCTTATACAATTCCATTGCTGACCAAAACTGTAACACTGTACCTTGTTACCCTAATTCTAGACTTAGTCATTTTCATGACTATGACTTTGGTACTGAACCTCTCATCATGCGAGCACTCCAACATAAGTGTTACCATGAATGAAAACCATTAAATGATTTGTGGTGCTCCATAACATCACTTTCTAACATAAACTTATTTAGGCTAGGGGAGGATAAAAACTTGAATATAAATTAGTGTTAAATCAAGAGGAGGAAAGGTTTATCAAAGCCTTGACCAATGTTAACAAGAGGCCTCATTTTTGTTCATGAGACTACATGGAAACTTGGATTCTCATGAATTGATATATTGGATATTACAGATGGTTAAATACTTTGAACTTGAATGAGCTCATGAGGAGAAGAAGGTAAAATATGCTTGTGCCAAGTTGAAAGGGTAGGCATCCTTATGGTGGGAATATTTGTAAATAGATTGTCAGAGAAGGGGCAAAGAAAATATCAAATCTTGGGATAGGATGGTGAGTAAATTAAAGGCCAGGTTCTTGACCAAGGACTAACAAGTGAATCTATTTCAAAGGCTAAAAAATTTGAAGCAAAGGGACTTAAGTGTTAAGGGATATGCAGAGGAGTCTTACAAGCTAAAGCTTAGATCTGAACATGTAGATGATGAAGTTGAACATGTTTGTCTCTATATTACTGGTTTAAGGGTTTCAATACATGATAAAATTAGTCTGATACAAATTAAAAGTGTGGAAGAAGTTTATAAGTGGGCCTTGAAGGCTGAAGACAAGTTGAACTGAAGGGATGAATAAAGACAAAGAGGTAGAGGATGAATATTTAAGAGAGGTCTATCCAATCATAATTTTGGAGGAGGTAGATCTTCTACAGATCATGACAAGAGTGGATCAAAAGCTAAGGATAATGACCACTACTAGAGGAATACTAAGATTTCCTATCATAATGAAGGAAAAAGTAGTGGAGATAAAATGAAGTTCAATGGAACTTGTTTTAAATATGGAAAATTGGGACACCAAGCCTTTGAATATAAATGAGGAAACTATGAAAGGAAAGTAGAGAGAAGTAGGTGAACAACCTTCAAAGATGATTAATCCACCAGATTAGTGAACAATAGTTAGGAAGAGGGAGGAGAAACCTTGATAACTTAAAGATTTTTGTACCAAGAAAAGAAAGAGGAGGAACCCTTGCAAAGAAATAGTTTGTTTTGAACCAAATGTAGGATACAAGATAAGGTATGAAATATAGTCATAAACAATGGAAGTTTAGATAATATTTCCTTGGAGGAGTTGGTTGAAAAATTAAAGTTTTAGATATTGAAGCATCCTAAACCCTATCAAATCACATGGATTCAAGATAAATGCAAGTTACTAGTAATAGAACACTACCTAGTTATATTATAGATTTGGAAGTATTATGATGAAGTTTTGTGTGATGTTATGCCTATGGATGTGTATCATATCTTGTTGTGTAGGCCTTGGAAGTATTATAGGAAAACTATGCATGATGGTAGGAAGAATGTGCACACTATTGTTGCTAATGGAATGAAACAAAATTTGTTACCTTTGGAGGAACTCCTTAAGAGTGAATTGTGTACCAATGTAATAATTTATTTACTAGATGGTAGGAAGTTCTTATCTATGGCATGAGGCATGATAATTTATGTTTTTCTTTGGTAACCAATAAGTCTAAGGAGACTGTATTGGTAAAATAACACCTTGAGGAAATCACCAGATTACTGAATTAGTATGCAAACATCATATTAGATAATGTCCCTAATGGATTAATATAGGTAAGAACTATCATTAATTGTATGGAATTGATAATGGGAGTTAGTTTTCCTAAAAACCAACATACAAGATGACACCAACAAAAAATAAATAAATCAACAGCCAAGTAAAAGATTTTTCATAGTAAGGATTGATCAGATAAAGTTTGAGTCCATGTGAAGTGCCTACAATCTTAGCACCTAAGAAGGATGGGCAATGGAGGATGTATACAAGTTCTAGAGCCATAAACTAGATCACAATCAAGTACTATTTTCCTTTTCCAAGGATTGATGCTTTGATGGATTATTTGAGTGGATCAACATATTTCATGAAGATAGATCTAAAAAGTAGTTATCATCAGATTAGAATAAGGGAAGGTAATGAGTGGAAAATTTCATTCAAGAAAAATGAAGAGTTATATGAATGGGTGGTAATTTATTTTGGATTTTCAAATACATATACATTAGAAATTGACTAAGATTATCCATACTAGAAATCGCATCTTTATCTTGATCTTCCTTTTCATATAGATGATAATACTTAATCACACCTACTATAATTCTATACTTGATTACATTCTCAATGATTGCATCTAGAATGATTACCTTTCCAGATTTAGATTCTATAGTTTTAGTTATTATACCAACAAGTTCAACATCATCATCTTCAACTGCACCTAATACACTTTCTTTCTCAGTAGCATGTCTAGCCCTTGGTTTATTTATTTTTTCCTTAGTAAAGCCTCTATTAGTCATAATTTTTTCAACTTCCTTTCTTACCTTTTTACTTATTATCGGATCCATCAACTCATTATGCACTTGTAATTTTTTTTCTCCATAAGTCCCAAACCTTGGAGTATTGGCATCTACTGGTGAACCTTGTAACTTATCAACATATAGAATGATAATATCAGCTTCCACTACATAACCCATTGGTATCAACCTTGATGTTCTAGGCTCAACTACTCCCATCCTATATGTATCATTGTCAACCATGAAACATATTATATCAATTTACTTCTCCACAATCTCTAATTGTATTATTTCCTTCTCATGCATCCTTATCTTGAAATATTTGAAATAACCCCATACTTTACTAGTGAAATCATTCCCTATGTTTCTGACATAATTACTGATCTAAAAATAGACCCGGGTATCTACTTTGCACTAAATATTGTTAAAACCAGGGAAAATTATTCTGAAAGTAGAATAATAGATACTTAATTAACTCACTGAACTTGAACTCCTTTCTTATGTCCTTCTCAATATTTTCTAAGTTAAGCATCAACTATTCCCTCATTGCTTTAGCAAGATCAAAATATTCATTTTACTTTACCATCAAATATGTTGTATGAATGCATCCTCCTAGAATACTATTCAATCGACTAGAGTGATAAATTCTATAACTAATTATCATAGATAAAAACCTTACCTCTTCATCTTCTAGATCATTTACTATCATTGCACACCCATCCCACATATATTTTATCAATTTGATAACCTCCTATTTAGGGCTTGTGTGAGGAACATGCACATCACTAGTTGCACAAAGACCAATTACCACATGGGAAGCTTCCTTGGTGATTTTGTGCAGTTTGTCCAACCACATAAATTGGTCATTGATTCTTCTTAGCATGTATCTGACCTACTCATCTATGAAATTGCCTAATTAGTTAATTGCATGATGTAACCCTATATCAGAGATACACTTGTATTCATCCTTCAACAGTAGGTTGTCATCACTTTAATTTTTTTACTTTTCATAGATTTCTCATATTCCTCTTAGATCTCCAACTTGTAGTGTATATAAGATCTTATGTCTTCAATCTGTAAGCTACCAAAGGGAACACTAGTTAGGGCACTAGCTAGGTCATTCTCCATGGAATTATATGGGGGACTCTTAAAATTAGGACAAGGCCTCTAATTTATATCAACTGAAGTTGGTTTGTCCATCTTAAAATTTCAATCACAAGAGTAGCTAACTCATTAAATACCTTAAATTCTGGAAAACTAGGTTTTTTCATGATAACAAGGGGATACTGATTGATCTCCTCTTCGAAATCACTACAAATAATATATCCTTTTGTAGGAGTCCTTAGAGTTGACTTAGATAGTGTTGTTTACACTCCAAATAATTTACAAATATAAAAGGTGAAAATGAAATTAAAAAATAACCTTTTATTCAACCTCAGATGCGTGTAATGAATACATTCACCAATAGAATTTACTTTTTCATCGAGAGATGCTAAGACTAATACTGATTGTATAAAACATCATGAAATTCATCAAAAATTTTACAATAAATTCACCATTACCTTATTACATCTTGAAATGATATTAGATGTGACAACACATCTAAAGAGGGTTCTGAAATAGATTCAACAATATTTGATCCCCTTAGGCCATAAGCAGGCTTAGTTTGATGAAGAAATCTCCACACTAAATGATGATATGGTACTATCTAATTTTCCTTTCTTCCTTCATTACTCTACTCTTTCTTTTTCCATATCTTCTTCATCTCATTTATGACTTCCTCAACATTAATAGGTTATTTTCCACTTTGATTCTCTGATTGGTTAGTTGATTGGTTTTTGAACTAATAGTTCCTAGACAGATGACCAATTCAATTGCTTTAAAAGCATGTCATACTAGTTGACCTCCATGGTCATGCATTTCCTCTTTGTGTCCCCATTCTAGACTTCAAATCTAAGTGATGATTATTACAACATATTGTTCATGTGATATTGAATTTTTGTTCCCTTTCATAAGGGATATTTTAGGTTCACAACTGTCACTAGGATATTTACTCTAGACCCACATTCATCATCTTTATGGTTTTATTTGTTTCATGTATAATAATAATCATCAAAGCTAGTGCTACCAGATCTACTCTTGGCTTGGACCTACACTCACTTGTAGTATGCTCATAGTTATGATAGTTATATCAATATCCATCAAAAGTGTAATACCTAGTAATATATTGACTTCTAGAAACATATGTTGTATGATTAGTCTTACCATAGTTGTAACAAATAGGTTTTAGGGTTTCTTACAAGAAATTCTTGGATTCACCTTTGAATCTTGATCTAGGCTATCTGGTCTAGATGATTCACCGACTTAAAACATACCATGATTAATATATCTAAGCTTGATTGGTTTCTTGGTTCTTCTTTGAATCCTCAACTATTCATCAAGCTTCTTAGAACATTCATTGTACTTCTTCAATTTCCTATTGGCTTCTTTCTCAATTCTCAATTTATTCTTCAACTTCTCACTCTTTTTCCCCAACCTTTCATTTTCATTTAGGATCTATTGGTTTTCTTCACTTGTATCATGAATAATTTCTTGCATTATATAATTCTCTTGTACAATCATGAACAAATCTTCCTAATTTTCTTTTAGGGCATCCTCAACAACCTTCTTGACATCTTTTGGAGTTTTCCTTGAATTCTCTCTAGTTCTTCTTGCTTCCATCTCTTTACATATTCTAATTGCTTGATCTTCAAACTCTTTTCTTAGGCTTTATTTATCATTGGTCAGCTTCTCATTTGCCTTCATCAGATCTGCAATACCTTCTTGAGATTCTTCAGATCCATGTGCTGATAGGTTTTCAATGTAGTCTTGGGTTTCATTTAGTTTCTCCCAAATTTATTTCCTCTTAGCATAGACATCTTCACTTGATCTTTTAGTTCATTTATTACCTTTTCTTCTTCTTGGAGTTGACTTTTGTACTTATAATTCTCCATTCCTTTCTTAGCTATCTCACCCTACTTTTCAACCTTCTTTAAGGAAACTTGGCTCTGATACTAATTGTTAGGTCTAGAAGGCACTAAGAGTGGGGGCATTAATCAGTGCAGCCGAAAATCTAATTTTATTTTCCAATAATTTTTAACAATAATAAGCATTGAGGGAAAATATCACATAGAGACTGATCACATAAATCATTCACAAAAATAGAATACTTGACACAATATTTTTCCATGGAAACCCTTATTAGAGGGAGAAAACCACATGTGGGAGTGATTCTCACAATATTTCACTAGAAAAATGATGAAATTTTCCCTATCATGAGAATTTACAACAACCTTTTAAGGAATACCCAATTAAGAGTATCATTAGCTCAGTTAAAAGATAGAATAAAAGTCTTGTGAAGAACACCCTGTTAAGGGATTTCAAAATCCTTCTAAGATCTACCTAGTTAAAGGACTTTATCTAAAGAGAATGTTAGAGATCCTTTTCACCCTATTTGGAGTGACCTCGCAAGAGGATTTAACCTACAAATCTATTGGGGTTTGTCTTGAGATTTTCCCAAGATGAAATGATCTGATTATAACACTTTATGTTTGATAGATCCTCTTTAGCTTTATTATCACTTCACTTTATGCATAAAAAAATAAATCTGATATCGCAACTTCACTAATGCTCCAAAAATTCATTTCATCTTCTTTAGGTCGGCTAAAATATTTTTTCACTACCTTAGATTAAGTCAGCCTAAAAACCTAAATTTTTAACCGTCCATGCAAAAATTCAAAGTTGAAACATACATGCTAAATCCTAAATATAATAAATAAATAATGCCGACCCACCATGAAACTGATTGATAACCAATCAAACCAAAAAAATTCATACTATCTCTTGTTCTTCATGGAAGAATCACTTGAATCCTTGATAAATCATGCAAACATTCACCTTAGCTTGTGTGATTGAAGAAATAATTCTATATAGCCATGTATATGATAAATAAATGATCACAAGCTATAAATTAATCTCCATTATCAGATTTAATTGACTATTCATGGGTACTGGCTATTCACCAATTTCTTGGACACTTAGGAAAATTAGTGATCTGACCTTTCAACTCCATCAGGACAAATGATCTAATAACTTGAATCGAACATGTTGGTAACAATGAGAATAAAACAATACAGCCATAAGTTCTAAGTATATATCATCTACATCAAATGCCAACAACAAGTATATAAATAGTTAAGAAATTATTATTTCAAAGGGTTGTAATGTTTTTGTGATGATGTGTTCTGATTGTTGAAGATAGTAAAGATTTAGTAACATATTCAAAGTAGTGCAATTAATCTAGAATTCATTGGATCTATCATGCATTGAGTGAAAATATCAGGTCATTCTTACTTGTTGATTCTAATAGATTGTAAAGTGAAATCCTTTAATAGGGTCACCCCTAATAGGGTGAATAGGATCCTAATAGATCTAAAGTATAAATCCTCTAACAAGGTATCTTTTAATTAGAGTTTTTAAATTCCTTTGCAAGGTAGACTTTAACAATATTATTGTAGTTCTTACTGGGACTATAAGTTCTTCTAACTGGGTACAAACCTCAGAAAGGTTATTGTAATTTCTCCTAACAGGGTTAATTTCCAAGTGCACTAGTGAAATTTGTGGGCATCATCACCGCATGTTGTTTTCTCCCTTTAACAAGGGTTTCCATGACAAAAATCTTGGTGTCAAGTGTTCAAATGTGTAAATGTTTCATGTCTTATATTTTTAATTAATATTCACATTTGCATGTTGGTTAATTGAAAAGAGAATTATTAAAAGTTTCATATTTTTGGTTGCATTCACCCCCTTCCCCACTTAGAACCTTATTATACTAAAAATGGGTATGAGAGCCTTTTTCTCTTGAAGAAGCCTAATGACTTGGGTAGATCCTTAATGGAAAACATGGAAGTTTTGAGATACATAAGAATCTAAAAGGGTGATCAATGAACTAAAAGATCAATTGAAATAGTCTTTGGTGAAGTGAAGAGAGCTTGTTGAAAAACTCAATGAGACTCAAGACTACATTTATAAATTGTCAGAACATAGGGAATTTGAGGAATTTGAAGCAACCCTAGAAGCCTTGTCTCAATATAATGAACAATTGTACAATGACAAGAAGAATATCAAGAGGGGGTTAGAATCATTAGATATCAAGCTGAGTCAAGACATAGAAGCAAGGAATATTGTTGAAGATTCACTAAAAGCTAAGGATTAGGCCTTGAAGGATAAGGAACATGATCTTTCAAAGTCAGAGAAAGAGGTAGGTACCTTACATACACATCTTCATGAGATTAAAGAGGAACTAGAAGATCTGAGAGGAGAAATCAACCATTTGATGATGAGAAATGAGAATTTGGGAAGAGATAATGAGAAATTGAAAGGAAAATTGAAGAATGCCTTCAAAAAGCTAAATAAATTGCAGAAGAGTTCTAAGAAACTTGATGAGAATATGAAAAGACAATGAAGAATAAATCACATAATTGATCTAGGGTATACTGATAAAAATACTCAAGAATGGTGAATCCTCTATATCTAAGGATGAAAAGCCACCAAGAGATTCTACACATAAGATAAGTACCCATATTCCTTGTAAGAAACCATACAAGCCTAGATATATTTCAATTGTCATAAAGTGGGTCATACTAATAAAGTTTGTAGAAGTAAGTCATTTAATAGGCCTAACACTTTTCATGGATATTTTTATAATTAAAATAAGCATGGACACACTGCATATAATTCTAGATCCTGATCTAGAATCTTTGATGGATACTATTATACATGCAAAAAATATGGCCACAAAGCTAATAAATATATGTCAAGAATGAATAATCTAAGGTCACCTTTAAATCAGGAAATCCCTTACAAAAGGGAAAGGTAATTCAATGTTATGTGATCAGTGTGTGGGAATTATCAACCTATGACTATGATTTGCAGAATGAGGAAAAAAAGGTAATTGTAGACCATGGAGGAAAATATGCATGGCATATTTTTAGTGTCACAAGATTGGTCATCTTTCAAGCAATCATAGAATGAGAAACCCACCAATAAATCGGTCAGAAAATCAAAAGGGAAATCAAATTGTTAATGTGGAAGAGACCAGAAAAGAGATGAACAAGATTTGGAAGAAGAAAGAAGATGTCAAGGAAGAGATAAATGTTACAAGTAGTAGTTATCATTGCACAAAAAGATTGACCTTTTAATGCCCAATACAACCACTAGACTTATAGAAGATACAAGAGATGGTTAAGCCATGTTAGAAATCCCGAGGGAAGTGCTGACTATTTTGGCAACAATCTCCTCCTCAACATTACCTGAGGGGATTTGAACCTCTAACCAAGCTTTGATAACACTTGTTACACATAGTAGTTATCATTGCACCAAAGTATCGACCTATTAATGCCTAATACAACCACTAGACATAAATAAGACACATGGCATGGTTAAGCCATGTCAGAAATCCTGAGGTGAGCACTGACTATTTTTCCAACAAGTAAGAAACTAAAATTATCCACATCACCATCAGGTGTGGATGGTTCTTCATCAAACAAAGTCACCATGGACTTAGGGGGAGAAAGTATTGTTATCCATTTTTGAACCCCCTATAAGTGTGCGCTAAGATCTATGGCTAATTGATTTGAGAAATTTTTTATCGATTTTATAAGTTTTTTTCAATCACTAATAAGCTTGTATATGAATAGGTAAACAGAGTATGTCCAATTGGCTAGTTCATTTAATGCTCACTTGTGAATATAGATAAAAACGTTATTTTTTATTTCATTTTTACCTTGCACATTATGAATCTTTTTGTAGAGTGAAAGAAGATTTGTTTGATCTATTTGTAGAGATCTTAGCAATAAAAATAAGTTGATTGTGGTGATCTAAAAGAGAAATTCATTTTGGTTCCCAAAACCAAAGATTGGAAATCCAAGAGCTTTTCCAGCTCCCTAGTATGATTACTCAATCATGTTTGGCCAACAAATGAAAATGGTATCTTGATACAATTCTCTTGCACTTTAGGCTTTTCTAAACATAGGTGGGTATACCTTCAGCTTAAACCCTAATCAATTGGTCAAAGGATTTTCTATTGATAATTTAAAACTTATGATTCTCCAAGGTAGAAATTGGTCCTTGAGACTAATAAAAATGAATTGTATGGATGTTGTGAAATGAATGGTTTTTTTAAGAAAAATAGTATTATGAAAATTTAATATAACTGATGGAGCAAATGAACCTTGTAGTTTGATGAATATTCCCTAGATTATGAGATAATCTCTAGACCAGTCCTTTATCCTAGATTGGGAAGATAGAGTCAATCCTTGATTATACCCTCATTTACAACTATATGAGACAATGAATCACACACCACATACTACAAGAATGATAAAAAATATTTTTGGAAAAATAACCTTAGTCTAATTCAATATAATTTCACCAAGGAAACCAATTAGATAGAGGCACATAGACAGCAGTTCATATGTAATCTCTAATAATCCAAGATTATAATTACAATTCAATCTTTCACAAAATATTTCAATGGCAATAATTGATTTTAAATTCAATAATCATAGAGGACTAGCATTACCAATGGTAAATGAACTTATAATCTTCAATATGGATAAAAAGAGGGTATTTGTATTAATTTCAAAAAATAGGTACAATTGATATGTGATTTAGTTCCATTGTCCTATATAATCCTATTCAGAAAGTAATACTTCCATCTAAATCTATATCTATCATCTATTTTATTTATCTATCCTCTCTCTTTCTCCATAGTGAATGGTCTTGCTATCATTCTTATACAAAATGAAAGAATGTGTACAAGCTTCAAAATGTCACAATTTTTCCTAACTAATAACTAAAATACAACTAAATCACCAATGGTTTACAATAAGATAAAACAAAAACTAATCTAAAAGAGCCAAATCCTCCTTGTCTCCTTTCCCGAAATCTTTTGGTGTTGCCTCTAGAATATTCATATAATCATCGAACCATTGATCAATCTACGCATGAGAAGGCCATTTGAACAACTTGATATCAAAGAGGGGTAAGAGAAGGTCTAACCATCTTTTCCCTATCAAAACCTGAACCTCTGTTTAGAATTTGACAAATTTACTTTCTAAAGAAATAATCTTATCCAATAATGCATAAAAATCATCAATCTCAAAAAACCCTTTCTTTAATTAAATAGGTCAATATTTTCCATGGTAATTCTATAAACTCTCTCCTCCATTATTTTAAACCCTTTACATTTCTAACATCATCAAAAATACTTGGAACTAACCAATATTTTGAAAGTAACATATTTCTCAACATTTTATTTACCACAACATCTTCCTCAATAGTTCCACCAACACCTTTGATAGCACCAATAACTTATTTTTATTCTTTGACCATATTGTGAAATGTGCTTTCCTTCTACCATCTTCATGTCATCATACTTAACTCTAAGAATACCATCCTTATCTTGTTGAAGATGAATATCTCCACCATATATTAGCTTCATCTTTTCCCAAACATCATAGGCAACTTATCAAGACCACAAACATTAACATATTCAATATCAAATAAGGAACTTACTATACCTTCTTTTGCTTGAGTATTCTCCTACTGTTCCTTTATTTTATCAACACTAAGAGTTCGAGTAGGAGTGGTATACTTGTGTTTGACATGCATCTTGTATTATGATCCCTTACCTTTTAGATATAAATTCATTCTCTCACTCCATACCAAGTAGTTTTCTTTAGTGAACTTTGGAGGCTCCTTCCTCAACATTGTGTTCTATTCTTCAAGATGTTAGACTTAACACAAAGAGAACCAAAGATCTGATACAAATTGTTAGTATTATCAATTCCAATATTACTGAGAGGTAGGGGAGGGGTGAATTAGTAATATAACAATTAAAATTTTCATACACCATTCAACAACTGACATTAATTAAAATCCATTGCATTAGTAAACAAACCAATAAAGATAAACATCCACAACTATGCAACACAATCACACCAATATTTTATCTCATGGAAACCCAAATAGGAAAAACCACTTGTGGGGATGCACCCTTAAATAATTTTGCACTCTTCTGAAGTACACCTAGTTAAGAGCATAGCCTATTAAGCTTATGAATTCCTGATTAAGAGAAATACCCTATTAGGATCCAATCAATTAAAGGATTTACCTCTAGCCCTGTTAGGAGATTCACCATGTTAGAAGTAACCCTATTACAAGATTTTAACCTGTAGTTAAAGAGTCACTTGGCTAAAGGATTTAAAAATCAGAAGCCTATTAGAGTCTACACAGTTAAGGGATTCTCTTTTAAACACTATTAGGAATAAACAAGTACAATGATTTGAGAAAATAACATTCCTCCTCTTCTTGTATAGATCTTGTTCAAGCTCAATCTTAGCTTCACATGTAAAAAATCTTAACCCTACAATCACACATCTACATTCTTTATCTTTCTGTCCCACACTCACTTCATAATACATCAAAAAGATCTAAATATGTTTTCACTAGCTAGGTCGACTATGACCTAATTACATTTGAATTTTATCATTAAAATTTATTCGCCCACAAATTTTGAGTCCTAAAACATGGTTTCCATTTTTAAATATAATTTCAAGTTCATGTTGGCCTCCAGATCCATCACATAATAGATTTAACAAAGAAAAGTCAAGCCACATTACACTCTACAATGTTCTTGCACAATTCCAAGACATTTGATCACCATGATCATGAAAATGCAAACTTATTTTTCCTCATCGATCTGCCACTGTACTATAATTCATACAACACATAACCACTTATCACAACATAGTGCAACTTATCAGTTAAGGATCTGAATGATTATTCTAAGAACATCATTTCCTTTTCAATGATTGATCTTCTATCCATTGAAACTTTGTCTTGTGGTCACCAATCATGATTTTATTGTTATACACTAAGTTTGTGCCCTTGTCTCAAGCTCTCATAGTCTTGATAGCCTAGTATAACATGGGAATCATCTCCAAGTTGTGGGACCTTTGCTAACTAAGATGAGACCTCTAGGTTCTAGGCTGGTTCATCTTAGATAATCACATTAATTTGCTTCTTGATATAAAAAAGTAAACTTTTGAGGGAAAGGGATAGAAGGAGTGCTTGGAAAGAGAAATGACTGAAAGCAAACTACCTACTAGGTGATACACCAAAATTAGGGTTTGGATCTTAGTATAGAGGAATGAAACCAATCAAAGGCTTAGGTCTAGTAGGTCACAACTTACTGAATAGGCTCACATACGTGTTTCATAGGAGGGCCTGAATATAAGACACAACCAATGACCTACAAACAAACATTCACTTCTGCCACTCGGTGTAGGAATGAGACAAGACTGTTAGGGGGCTGAAGTATACCCACAAAAGCATCTAAATTAGATCAAACACAATAACACACAAAATTTTAGAAAGTAAGAGGGATCAAGAACCCTAATTTACCACTGAAAACATCATATACTTCAATTCAATAAGAAATAAACTCAGACAAGGAAGCATAGGGACATGAAAGATTGTCAAAAAATACCTCTGCAATATCTGAATAATCAATGGGAGAAATAAAACTATATAAGCCAGAGGGTAGAGATGATACCAAAGATGACCCTTAAAAAAAAGTCAAGTTCCTTTTTACAATTGTCCAACTCCTCGCTCGAAAGCTTCAAAAATAAAATATATACATACTCAACTGCATGCAGGTAGGAGTTAGAAAACCTAACTAGGGTTTCATGGATTTTACATTAGAATAATAAACCATACATCTATCAAGTCTGATCATGAATGTAACTCTACAAACATGGCCGATCGGACCTCAATTTTTTGTGCCCATCCTTGTACTACATCAACCTGTAGACAAGAAACTTGGATTCATCTACTTTCCTATACAAAGTCTCACCATGAATGATAAAGCTAGTACCTTTCTGGGACAAGAATCAACCCATGATGGCTACCCAGACTACCTCATCATCTTCTTTCAACTACAAATGTCCTGGAGACATAAATTTTCCTAGCTACCCTGCCGCTGCGGCCTGCAAATCAAATACTGGCAAAAAACCCTCTTAGACACATTTGAATTTGAAAACTTAATGGCTAGCCAGTCATTTTAAAATGCAACCATCGATCTCTTTTAATTCCTAGTAGATGAACGGTCATGATGCACTGAGAAAACAACCTAAAACCCCTCTAAAAAATTCAAAAACACTGTGGAAGTCAGCGGCCAATAGGAAGCAAACATGTTAGCATCTCTGTCATTTTTGGACCCACCTTGAACTTTTCTCTTTTAAGTCACTCAGTGACTAAGTGACCAAAGACCCTTTTCTCATTCATGGAATCCATCTCTTAACCCTAGTCTGGTTAAGCGATTCAGTGAACAATGCAATTGCTGAATAGCTTAGTCCTTTTACTAACCCCAGTTTCATTAAGCGAACAACAGAAGTCTTTCATTCGCCAATTCGTAGAATACTCCCTTAACCACTCATGATAATTTTGGCCTATATTTGGCAAACTAGTGACCGAAGATGATCAGCAGATCACTAAGAATTTTAGGGCCTCACTAACTTATCCTTCGATTTTGTGAATACACACATTTGCACACTCGTGAGATCATTTAGAGTACTGTTATCTTATCATGCGATTGAGCAACCAAATATTTTATCAAACCTGGGCCTAGACCTGCCACCTATCAATCTTTTATTCACCCTTACTACCTCATCAACAACACCTTGGCACCTCTTTGACATCGGACCCACCTAAGACAAGATTCTAATCTAACGGTGGGCACAAGATCTCATACCCTTCGAATATTCCTTGCACCTTTACCCCAGCCATAGATCTTCATTAAGCTATGACCCCACTAACACATCGGTCCACCTGGAAGTCCTCATCAACATGCAACAACCAAGAGAAAATGAGCACATCAGCAAGAAAGGACCCACTGAGAATGCTCTAAGATAAAGTAAGATCAACGTACGACACATGATCGCATGTGTTAGAAAGATTTCTTGTGAACATGCACCAGTCATTGATCCTCTATAGATGTCAGAGCCCTTTTAAAACACTAGAAACTTGGTCCCACAAACACATCACCAAATCACCACCATGTGGACCAATCAAAAGCTGCTATTCATATACACTTAGCAGTGGACCCACCAAGCATGAAGAGTTACATCACCAAGGAGAATCAACGGTTGTCTGAAAATCGCATACCTCTGACACTTTTCACGAGAAAACATGCCAACCATTAGATCAAAAGAGGACTGACAAATAGGCCCGCTGACACATTACAATTCATCATCTCTCGACCAATGAAAATCTTTCAAGTAGAACACCATGGCAGTGGACCCACTAAACTCCGAAGCACTATATAGAAGGGAAGATCGATGGTTTTCATAAGATCGCATGCCTCTGATAGAACCTATGAGATCTTATGACAACCATTGATCTCATCAACTGGGACCCCACTCTGACAAGTAATCCTAATACCAAATCCATGGTGGGCATATGATCTGATGCTCTTGGAATATTCCTTTAGACTATAAGACAACTGTCTAATGCAGAATCTCACCGCCACCTGCAGAACTAACCCTACTTGGACCTGGTGATTTAGCAACCAAAGGCTTCTTATTTGTGAGATACTTTGATAAACCATGGTTGATCTAGGTGAATACATGAACAAAGGGGCTTCGGTAATTTTTAGAATTACATGTGAAGCCAAGGTTTGATTAAGTGAATGCCCGACTAAGGGCATTCTCGCAGAATCACTGAATGACTTAAAACACCGCTGAAAGCAAATAGCGAAGTGGTGAATCAAGAAGAAACTGAATATGCACATGCCTTTTTTGATCACTTAAGTTGTTGATAAAGTAACAAGGAAATATAACAAGGCCTAGGGCTTGTAGGGTTAATTTAGCACCAACAGCTACTTTTTTCAAATATTTAAAGTGTAGACTAGGGAAATAAAAAGATTGCAGAGGCCAGAAAGCAAGAGATAAATTCATGGAAATTTTAGGAATGCTTGGCAAGGTGAAAATAGAGACTTGGGGATAGGTTTTAGCCAAATTTTCATGGACATGGAAATTAGGGTAACATTTTGGTGATTTCTACTAGATGTCAGCCTGCTAGACATGGATTAGTGGCCTTGACATATCCATTTGGCATGGGGTCATCAAAACTCAAAAATTCTCATAGGGAGACAGAACTAGAACTGGAGAGACAAACTTGTCCATAGGCACTTCTTGAAAAGAAGGAAACTAACCTAGAAAATAGTGAAAGAAAGTAGGGAAACCTATATTTACAAGAATTTATAGAGAGGGATTAACCTCAAAGCAGGGCTTCAAGTGGAAACCATTTACTGAGATAGGTAGGGAAACTCCTTCAAGAGCTAATAGCTAGAAAGCATTGGATCCCTTGCATTTCATGATAACAAATGGTCCACCCCAAAATGAGTCAAATTTGGTATGCCTGCCAGGTCTGGATCTGAACTCATCCCATTTGAGGACTACATCCCCAACCTTGAAATTTCTGACTTTGGCTCTCTTGTCAAAAATTTTCTTTGTCTACATCTGATGGGATTCCATGTCCTGCATTGATTTGTCTCTAATCTCTTACAATTCCATCAACTAAGCATATCTGATCTGCAAAGGATCTCCTTCTTCAAACAGAGCATATTGAGTGGCCAAGTCCAGAGCTAGTATTTCAGTTGAAATGGACAACTTGGCCTCTTTTCCATATACTAGCACATAAGGATAATTACCAATGATTTTCTTTGGGTTAATTTTGTCCAACCACAAGGCAGACCTAAGTTTGGTATGCCAATCTTTCTGATTTTCTTACAAAGTCTTCTTGATTATCCTAATCAAGTTCTTATTGGTGGATTCTGCCAAGCCACTGCCTTGGGGGTAGTAATTGGAATATGTATTCAAATAGATGCCATTCTTGACTTCCCACTTTGAGGCTTGTAAATACCAACGCATTATCTAAAATGATGGAATCAGGAGTGCCAAACCTATGAACTATATCATCATAAAAGCCTAGCACAATAATCTCATTGGCTTCTTTTAATGCAATTTCTTTTGTCCATCTAGTGAAATAATCTATTGCAGTGATTATCCATTTATGGCCTGCACTAGATGGAGGGTTGATCATTCCAATGAAATCTATACCCCACTTCATGAAGGGTTTCTCTCTTCTGACTGGATGTAGGGGCAAGGTTGCAAGCCTCTCTTTTCCTACAAACATGGCACACTTGATGCATTTTCTTACATAATCATGACTATCCTTAAAGATAGATGGCCAATAGTACCCGGCCCTCATGATTTTATTAGCAATAGTCCTAGGAGAAAAATTACCACTAGAAGCTCCATCATGAAACTCAAATAGGACATCAACTATCTTTTCTGGATCTATGCATCTTAAAAGGACACCATTGTGATCCTTTCTAAAAAGAACATCATTTATCAGCACAAAAGGAATAGATTGTAATCTATAATACCTCCTTTTTGCTAGATCTAGATCTGCAGGACATTGCCCTATCTTGAAATAATGAATCATGTTAGGCAACCAGCTTGTTGCCTTGGCTTGTTCTTCTATAGAGTGCACCACCAAAGATGCATCCATCTATTCTGATTTCTTTGAACTTTCACCCCCTGCCAAATGTTCACAAAGACCTCTTCCTCTAACTAGCTTGATAGTTTGAATATCTATGTCATACTCCATCACCTTGGTGATCCAACTAGCTCTTTTCTCATTTAGGTCTTTGGAAAGCAAGAATTCTTTGACACTTGGATGAGTAACCTTCAGGTGTACCTTGCTATGGGTCAATAGATAGCTGAAATTCTTAAGGCTCTTTACCATAGCAAGTACATGTTTCTCTACAAAAGAGTATCTCTATTCATACTCCTCTAAACCTTTGCTAAAGAAAGAAATAGGCTGCTCCAATCCATTTGAATTTTCTTGAGTCAACATTGCAGATATAGCATCATGACCCCCATAAACATAAAGGATGAAATCCTTATTGAAATTTGGGTTCAAGAGGGAAGGAGCTTCTGTTAAGGCCTTTTTAATAGCTTGGAAAATTGGCCTTTCCTTCTTTAGTCCAACTGAAAGCTGAACTCTTCTTTAACATGGCTATCAAAGGCTTGAGTAAATTTTCAATGTTAGGTAGGAACCTCCTAAAAAAATTAATCTTTCCTATGAAATATTTTAGACTTTTCTTGTCATGTGGTAGGGGTAGCTCTAGGATAGCTACAATTCTCTCAGGATCTACTGTGATCCCTTCTTTGGATACTAAATATCACAATAATTTTCCTTCATGAACTACAAACACACATTTCTTAGGATTAAGAGATATCCCAAACTCTCTACACCTTTCAAAAATATTCCTCCAATGTTTGATGTAGCACTTGCATTTGACAAACCAAAGGGCATCTTTTGATAAGCCATGGCTCCCCACTTGGTTGTAAATGCAGTCTTGTATTGATCCTCTTCATTTACTAAGATCTGATTGTATCCTAAATAGCCATCCAACAATGAAAATCTCTCAGATCTAGGGACACATTGTAAGATTTGTTCCATGGAGGGTAGTGGATGGCGGTCTTTTAATGAGGCACTATTAAGATCCCTGAAGTCAACACATAACCTCAGCTCCCAATTCTTTTTCCTGATAGGAACAAGGTCGAAAACCCAACTAGTATGCTTAATGGGGTAGATGATACCACTTTCTATTAGTTTGAGTACTTCTTTATGCATAAGTGGCTCAAGCTTGGGATTAACATTCATTTGCTTCTGCTTCACTGGTTTAGCATTTAGTTCTAATTCAATAGTGTGTTGAGCAATGGTAGGATCAAAACCTTTGAGGTCCTCATATTGCCATGAAAATACATCACTGAATTCTTTGAATAACTATGTGTAAGCTTGATTTTCCAATTCAGTGTTTATCTTTCCAAATTTTAAGCTCTTACCTGGTTCCAACTCTAGTTCAACACAATGTTCTTGTTGGACTACCAGGCCATATTTTCTTCTCTTAACTTCATCATCCTTGTTGAAGATAGTCTCTAAGGTGACAAGACCTCTAGGCATCTTATTAGACTTGAGTTGTATCACTTGATCACCATAGTGTTGTGATAGCCTATCTTGATTATGCTCTGAAAAGACATCTTCTTCAAACAAGAATTGTAGAATTTGTTCATCATTGTCAAACACCTGCCAATTAACATCATTATCAGGAATAGATGGTCTGACAATCACTTTGATATGTTGTTGATCCCCTTCTTTTGAAATGCTATTTGGGATGTCATATTGGGATCCAACAGCAGCTAACCTATCTGCATTTTGATTTAGTTTCCTAGGGATAGGAACAATATTAAAAGCACAAAAATCTTCAATTGCATCCCAAAATCTATTCTTGTATGCTCTCAAGGTGTCATTCTTGGTTGCACTTATCCCTATTACTTGGCTGACAACTAATTCAGTATCACCATAAAGTTTTAAGGCTTTAAGCCCTCTTTTTCTAGCCCACTCTAGTCCATTGACTAGACTTTCATATTCTGTAGTATTTCTAGTGTAGGAGAAACTGAATCTAAAGGTAGTGTAATACCTTTCTCCTTTTGGGGACACTAGCATAGTACCACCACTAGAACCATGCATACTTCTAGCTCCATAAAAAATAGTTCCCAAACCTGATTGCTCTAATCCTCTAAATCAATATCTTCCTTAAGAAGGCTTGGTTCTATGGCTCCACTTTCTTGTATCAAATAACTTCCGAAACCAAAATCCCAAACAAGATTTTCTTGGGCCTCTGAAGCTCTTTCATCTACAAAAATATCAGGGATACTCTCTATCTTTGTGCTTGCTTCACTAATGGTTTGGAAGTCACTGTCATCATATATGGGGCAATTTACATTGATGACATTGGATACATATGGCTCTATATGGTGTGTTGCTAATGGTTCTAATTTAATGGTGACCTTGGTCCCATACCTTGTATGGAATAACATGTGAGACCAATCAGAAGATAGATAGCCTCCTATCTTGGCTGTAAACTCCCTTGAAAGATATATAGAAAATAATGCAAGGAGATCTATGATATATATGTCAAGGAGGATGGAAAAATTAGGACTAGCATGAAGGATCAGACTGGTATCCTTCACCACACCTATAGTATTAACTGAGGATCCATCAAGTTGGGTAACCTTCTTTTGGAAGGGCTCATATTTTAGTCCTAATTGGTCAGCTACTTTCTTAGGCATTATAGTGCTAGTAGCTCTACTATCTACCATACAATTATGTACTAAAGATTTTCCAATAATTAGAGATACATAAAAGGGAGGTGGCTTTGAATTCCTACCTTGAATGGCATTTCCCTTGGAGTTTTTTCTTGGAGCCTCTTTTTCCTGATCAGTATTAACCAACACTCACTTTGCAGCTTCTTTTGTAGGATGAGGAGTTGCTACCTTAGTCATCGCCTTCTTCAAAATTTTAGGCTATCCTAGAAGAGCCAGAGAGCCCCACATGGACATGGTGACATTCACCTTCTTCATGTTGTCTACAATATTAAATGGTGTCACAGTGTGTACTCTCTATTGTACTTTCACTATGATGGGCTCCACCTCTTTTGGAATTTGGCCTTCTTTGCTTGTAATGATAGGAACCTCCTTAGGTGTGATGGGAGTAGCTTGTTGCACTAGTTCTACAGATGTGGTGGCTTTGGCATTAGAATCTTCTCTCTCCATGTCTTGAGCTCTTCTCTTTGCTCTTGTATAGGCAACAAAAGCAACTTCATCATTGACTCCATTAAAGTCTGGTTGCTCCCAATTGAAAAGAGTAGTCTCATTCTCTTGTGATTCTTGTTGAGGAACTGACCCACTGGATGAAGCCTCTGATTGAGCTTGTGAGGCATTTTGAACCATTAAATCTTGGTTCATCCATCAATTTGAACATGTAGCTTGATTATGAGGCTTATTACAAAGAAAGCACCATTCATTATCCATAGCCATATTATTTTGACTAGGAACCATATCCCTTAATGGATTTGTAGAATTTAGAGGTGCAGGGTTAGATAGTTGGAATGGTCTCTAATTGAAGCTGTCTTTGTCATTGATAGCCTCCTTGGTATGGTGGCCTATTTTGTTGATAAGGTTGTCCCTGATTTTGATATTGTTGATTAGGACCTTGGTCTTGTGGCTGAAATGGTGGTCTGATTCCTTGAACTTGTTTCTTTAGATTTGTGACCTCTTTAGTCAAGGTCTACAACAAGTTGGTCATTTCTTGCTTACTACTTTCTTGACTGTTCTTTATCTCTTGTAACTCCTGAGAGAAACTAGCTCTCAGCTCTTGACCACTAGTACTAGCCTGAGGTGCTAATATGGTGGGAATAGGGGTAAATGGGGGCACTTAGGTAGGTGCAATGGGTTGAAGGCTAGGAAAAATGGGCATTGGAGGCCTTCTAGCAATCATGCCTACTTGAATTAAACAATTTTCAGCCTTGACAGCTATGTCAAAGGCCTGGGGTAAAGAAGTACCACCCATAGACTAGATCATGACAAAGATTTGACCATTTAGACTTTGCAAGTAGTAAAGGAAAGCACGATCAGCTGATGGTCTAACTAAGACTAGAATTCTATTCCATGTTTTGAGGAAGCTACTATTTTAATCTGTCATTTTCTCTTGAGGGTCTCTCTTAATAGTTGTTAACTACTCAACTAGAGACAAGTTATCTGATTTATCCTCAAAATGTCTACTTAATGCATCCCCTAACTCATCCCATGAAGTAATGGAACCAACAGTTAGAGTTCTAAACCATTCTAGAGCCTTACCTTTTAGAGAGGCTACTAATAACTTTGTGGCCACATCTTCTTGGGTAATATTATGTATGCTGAATATGGTGGTCACATCTCCGATGTGCTCAAAAGTAGTTGTCTGCCCTTCACTAGTGAAATCGGGTATACTCTTAAGTACCACCAAGGGCACATCATGATATTGAGAAAATTTTAGTGGGCTAGCCTAATTGAAAGGTGCAAATGCAAATGGTCTTGCCATTGTAGGAGCTATGATTTGAAGATTAACAACTATGTGAGTTGTATTTGCTGCTAGATTTGAATCTTCTTCTAGGTCTCTGGTTAGAGATCTGCCTCTTCTTCTGGAATGAAAGGGAAAAGATCTCCTTTCTAAAGTATCAGGAGGTGTTGATTGAACTCTCCTTGTAGGGGATGTTCTTTGAGTTGACCTACCTTTATGACTTCTTCTTGAGGGCAACTCTAAAAATTGAGTAGGCTTTGAGCTTCTAGTCTCAATCTTTCTCATAAACCTTAAACAAGGTTGGATTGGATCTTTGAAATCAGTGGAGTCACCAGATATACCTGATGAAACAACCTCTAGAGGTCTATATTATGTAATCTACATATCAGAGATAACATAATTTTCAAACAATGAACTTCTTGTGTGGTCCCACTGGGCATGCCAGAATTGTTATACACAAAGTTTAGACCTTTGTCTCAAGCTCCCGTAGTCTTGATAACCTAGTATAACATGGGAATCATCTCCAGGTTGTGGGACCTTTGCTAACTAAGATGAGACCTCCAGGTCCTAGGCTGGTTCCTCTTGGATAATCACCTTAATTTTCTTCTTGATAGAAAAAAGTAAAATTTTTAGGCAAAGGGATAGAAGGAGTGCTCGAAAAGGGAAATGACTGAAAGAAAACTACCTACTAGGTGATACACTAAAATTAGCATTTAGATCTTAGTATAGAGGAATGAAACCAATGAAAGGCTTAGGTCTAGTAGGTCACAACTTACTGAATAGGCTTGCATAAGTGTTTCACAGGAGGGACTGAATATAAGACACAACCAATGACCTGCAAACAGACATTCACTTCTACCACTCAGTGTAGGAATGAGACAAGACTGTTAGGGGGCTGAAGTATACCCATAAAAGCATGTAAATCAGATCAAACACAATAACTCACAAAATTTGAGAAAGTAAGAGGGATCAAGAACCCTAAGTTACCACTAAAAACATCATATACTTCAATTCAATAAGAGATAAACTCAGACAAGGAAGCATAGGGACATGAGGGATTTTCACAAAATACCTCTGCAATATCTGAATAATCAATCAGAGAAATACAATTGTATAAGCTAGAGGGTAGAGATGATACCACATATGACCCTTAAGAAAAAATCAAGTTCCTTTTTACAATTTTTGAACTCCTCACTCGCAAGCTTAAAAAATACAATATATACATACTCAACTACACGCAGGCAGGAGTCAGAAAACCTAACTAGGGTTTCATGGATTTTACATTAGAATAATAAACCCTACATCTATCAAGTCTGATCATGAATGTAACTCTACAAAAATGGCTGATCAGACCTCAAGTTTGTGTGCCCATCCTTGTACTACATCAACTTGTAGACAAGTGACCTAGATTCATCTACTTTCCTACACAAAGTCTCCCCATGAATGCTCAAGATGGTACCTTTCTAGGACAAGAATCAACCCATGATGGCTGCCTAGACTACCTCATCATCTTCTTTCAATTGCAAATGTCCTGGAGACATAAATTTTCTGAGCTACCTTGCCGTTACGGCCTGCAAATCAAATATTGGCAAAAACCCCTCTTAGACACATTTGAATTTGAAAACTTAACAGCTAGCCAGTCATTTTAAAATGTCACCGTCGATCTCTTTTAATTCCCAGTAGATGAATGGTCATGATGCACTAAGAAAAAAACCTAAAACCCCTTTGAAAAGTCAAAAACACCATGGAATTCAGCGGGCAATAGGAAGCGAACATGTCAGCATCTCTATCATTTTTGGACCCACCTTGAACTTTTCTCTTTTAACTCACTCAGCGACTGAGCAACCAAAGAACCTTTTCTCATTCGTGGAATCCTTCTCTTAACCCTGTTCTGGTCAAGTGATTCAGTGAACACTATAGTCATGGAATAGTTGAGTCCTTTTACTAACCCTAGTTTCATTAAGCGAACAAGAGAAGTCTTTCATTTTCTGATTCGTAGAATACTCCCTTAACCAGTCATGAAAATTCTGGCCTACATTTGGGAAACTAGCAGATGAAAATAATTACCAGATCACTAAGAATTTCAGGGCCTCACTAACTTATCCTATGATTTTTTGAATACACACATTCACACTCTCACGAGATCATTTAGAGTACTATTATCTTATCATGCGAATGAGTGACCAAAGAGAAATTATTGGAGCCACCAAATATTTTATCAAACCTGGGCCCAAACCTGCCACCTGTCAATCTTTTATTTACCCTGACCACCTCATTAGCAACACATTGGCACCTCTCTAACATCGAACCCACCTAAGATAAGATTCTAATCTAATGGCAGGTGTAAGATCTCATACCCTTTGAATATTCCTTGCACCTTTATGCCAACTATAGATCTTCATTAAGCCATGACCCCACTGACACATTGGTCCACCTAGAAGTCCTCATCAACATGCAAAAACCAATAGAAAATGAGCTCATCAGCAAGAAAGGACCCACCAAGAATGCTTTGAGATAAAGTAAGATCAACAGAGGGTGCGTGATCACATGTGTCAGAAAGATTCCTTGCGGGCATGCACCAGTAGTTGATCCTCTGTAGATGTCAGAGCCCTTTTAAAATGTTGGAAACCTAGTCCCATGGACACATCACCGAATCACCACCATGTGGATCAATCAGAAGCCACCGTTCATATACACATAGTAGTGGACCCACCAAGCATGAAGAGTTACATCACCAAGGAGAATTAACGGTTGTCTGAAAATCACATACCTCTAACACTTTTCATGAGAAAACATGCGAGCCTTTAGATCAAAAGAGGACTGACAACTGGGCCTGCTAACACATTACAAGTCATCATCTCTTAACCAATGAAAAGCTTCAAAGTAGAACACCATGGTAGTGGACCCACTAAACTCTGAAGTGCTATATAGAAGGGAAGATCAACAGTTGTCGTAAGATGACATGCCTTTGACAGAACCTATGAGATCTTATGACAACTATTGATCTCATCAAATGGGACCCCACTCTGACAAGTAATCTTGATACCAAATCCACAACAGGTGTATGATCTGATGCTCCTAGAATATTCCTTCAGACTATAAGACAACCGTCTGATGTAGAATCTCACCGCTACATGTAAAACTTACCCCACTTGGACCTGGTGATTTAGGGACCAAAGGATTCTTATTCATGAGATACTTTGATAAACCATGGTTGAGCTAGGTGAATACATGAGCAAAGGGGCTTTGATAATTCACTAAATTACATGTGAACCTAGGGTTTGATTAAGCAAATGCTTGACTAAGGGCATTCTCACAGAATCATTGAATGACTTAAAACACTGTCAGAAGGAAATAGCAAACTGGCGAATCAAGAAGAAACTAAATATTCACGTGCCTTTTTTGATCACTTAAGTTATCGATAAAGTGACAAGGAAATATAACAGGGCCTAGGGCTTGCAGGGTTAATTTAGCACCAATGGCTACTTTTTTCAAATATTTAAACTATAGACTAGGGAAATAAAATGATTGGAGAGGCCAAGAAGTAAGAGATAAATTCATGGAAATTTTAGGAATGCCTGGCAAGGTGAAAATAGAGACTTGGGGATAGGTTTTAGCCAAATTTGCATGGACATGGAAATTAGGGTAACAACTATCACAACAAAAACCTCATAACATAGTCAAGATAATAAATCCTGAATCACAACACTTGAGTCCAAACCTATTTGACACAATCATCAAATCATTCCTCCTTAGATTCATCTTCTTTTTCCTATTGAGTTTTCAACCTTCAATCAATCATAAGTCACAACATACATATTCTAAACATGTGCGATCATAGATATAGCATCTAGAGATATCATTGAGGCTTCCATTATGATCGCACTCTCCAATTCTTACCACAACTCTAAATCCAACCTCCTGAACATACATTAGCATAACAGACTCACTATCATCCATCAAAATACTTAGTTGACATCAATGAAAACATCATAACTGAACAAAACATTAAGTTGACATCAGTAACAACATCATAACTGATCATTGTAACATCATATCCACATCAAACACATATCACAACATTATCAACTTACCTCTACATCATTTATACCAACATATGATTATTTATGTAATCATGTATATAATTTATGCCCACATATATGTACCAAATTCAAATAACATTTTAAAGTTCTTTACAAAATAAATATATATAGTTTATACCCATAGAATCAAGACATTATTTTATGAAACATAAAGCTAGTATCTCACAAACCATTCAATAAAACCCTTTCCCAAAATATTATTCAAACTTAAGCTCACATCTTCAATAGAACCATATTTTCTTTTTTTCTTTTTTTTTAACTTTTCAAAACCTTTCACCCAATACCATATTTCCAACTAATTTCCATAACCATAGTGACAAATAAAATAATAGAGTATCCAAACAATGTTTTACAACTACCCACTAATCCCATTGTAATTTCAAAGCAACTGAAACAAATATTCGACTTCCAAAAACTATTTATTAAATCTCAGAGAGAACCAAAGGATTAGGCTTTATAAATAAATACCACACACTTCCATTCCATCTGACAAACAAACCTACCTCAGCACAAGTCTAACTTTGAACAACCACAATCCTCATTGAATATCTAGTAAATAATGCTTGCTAATAATGCTCATGCCCTCACATATTGGCTAGGGTTTGGAGACTAAGAGAACTCCTTTGTATATGCCTTGAAAACAATACTTTTGATGAAGACAATAATGCCACAAAGATAACATCTTCTGCACCCTAATGTCAAAGCCTCATCAATAATTTCTTTGGTGAGTATAAAAATAATGTCTATCGATACTTATTATGAGTATTATGATTTATGCCCAAAGTAAAAAAGTCAAGATTATTACATATATCATGTCATAATGTGTCTTGTGTATACCATGGTTATAAGTTTACATCAACTTGTTTTCACATTTTACGTCGGGATCAAGGTGTTGGGTCTATTGCCAAGATCACATAGTCTTATGTCATGTCATTTGCAAATAGGTAATTAATCAATTAACCATTCTTGTATAATATAAGTTATCAATTATAAATTATTAACCTTGCATAAATAATCAATTGATATATTATGAATGAAATATTCATAAGATATCAAATCCTTGTTAGTGACAAGTATGTATAAGGTGTCAATACCCTATGAATGACAAGAATAATTAATGTACCATATGAAAAAATGCAAAATACCTTATGAAAATCAATGATATACAATGTATCAACTATGTATGCACCCATATGACATGTGAAATATGACAAACAATCTTGTATACCTATCCACTGAAGTGATAAACTATGATAATTCACCATGTATACCTTTCCACTAAAGTGGTGAAATATGAAAAACCATCTTGTATACATGTCCATTCAAATGAGTATGCCAAAATTAGATCAATAGGAAACAAAAGGCCATGTAGACTGAAATATACCATATGCTAATTATGTATCAATCATATGTCATGAACTAAAATATGTCAATCTTAAATGATAATACTAATATCAACAACAATATAAAATCCAACCAAATGTATCATTGTGTATCAATTCCAATCTAATATACTTGTTCATACTGTATTAAGCAAATGAAAAATATCATCAACAAATGATCATACCATCAACTTGTATACCATCAACCAATGATCATACCATCAGTGTATAGACCATCAACCAATGACCATACCATCACTATATTCAACCAATATTGTGGGTATGTTCATGCATTATTTATACCATAGAATCTAGTTTTGGCATCAAGGACAACAAAAAAAGATAGAACAAAGAAAAACATAAAGTAATTTCATTGACAATAAAGTCAAGTTTGTTGCCAGTATAAATGACACCTCAAAAAGGGTGAATGTGTCCAAGTTAAAGGATGACAAAATCCCTACTATCAATGCAAAATCCCCTCTAGATAGAGGTGAAGTCATCTAGAAGTTGAAAGGATGAAGAAAACCTTGTTATTATTGCAAAAGCCACACCCAAAAAGAGGTGAAGACAATATTATAAGAGGAAACCAAAGTATATCAAAGTCAATGGGATGTAAAATATAACAAGAGGAATCAAGATTTTTGTATAACCTTGTGATTAATAAAAAAATCTAAACAAGAATGAGATCCAACTAGTTAGAAGGGAGGTAAATGAGATAATCACTTTCTAAAGATAAAGTTGCGCTATCATATTTGAAGTTGCAGGATAGATTCTAGATCAAAATAAGTTATTAACATGAAGTCAAATCCAACTCATAAAAAAGGCTTGAAGGAGTTGAAGTTGAGAAAAGAATAGTCCAAGATTAGATCATTGGATGATCCATCATAGTAGTAAAAAATCACATCAAAGTTTGAAGAATATGTCAAAATTTTTTTGATGAAGTAATATCGTAGTGGTTGAAATTGAGGGGGAGAATTTTGGAATTGTAATTTGTCCACATGAATAAAATTAATTGTACTCTGAGCCATATCTCATGACATGAGATAAAAATAATTTTTTCATATTTTCTTGCACTTCATCTAGCATGAACTATATTTTGCATCCCGAGTTAAAAATACAAGCTTAAAAAATAGAATTTACATCAAGTAGATAACTACAACTACAGATGAATATACATTATTCATCTCTTTAATTTTTAGTTGACATTCAATGTGTCAAAGACCTCTATATAAAGAAGTAGAATGTAGTTCAATACTTGTCTGTAATATCTATGATCAACTGATCCTTGGTCTCATGATCAAGAAGTTATTGTATTTAGATTTGAGTGAATTAAAGGGTTTACATTTTGTTCAAGTAAGAAATTCCAATACTAAATCAATTAATATATAGTTCATATTGATTTTTTGTCTACTTTATGCATATCATAGAATAATTTTCTAGAATCAACATCTTCATTCTTGGTTGATCATTCAACTTCATGGGATTTACATCTATTTATACTATTATATTATTTAAAAGTAATATTTGAGTATCTTTTGTGTCTTTGGTATAGTGTAAGATAATTTTTCAATCCCTCATTTGATATTAGAGTTATTTTCTTCAAGAATCCACTCATATCATCTCGAATAAATAATTAGAATGCACCAGTTAAATTTTGAACCTCAATGAACTTTTTAATTGCACAAATTTTGAATAAATATAGGGAAAATATAAATGAGACATGAATTATTCTGGTAGTCCACTACAAGCTATCTATGTTGTAGAGGGAGTTGTGCATGATTTTAATGTGACTTCTATTTCATTTGGATGATCTACTAACACCTTCTTGATTACCAAAAAAATTTGTAATCCCTCATGCTATGATGATTGTCTTTTACTACAGGAAAAAATAGGTTTTAAAGGGGACCCAAAACCCTGTACAAGTAGAGATCAAAAGATTACATCGTTAAATGTACAGAAAAGAAGTAGGACTAGGAACTAGTCCATCAAAATCAAAGCCAGAAAAAAAAAAGCCAAAACAAATAGACACAAAAAAAAACAACTAGCAACCAAAGAAACCTAGAAACAACACAACATCAGGACCCAAGAAAAACTAAGCAAACTCCTTATGAGTCTTGTCCGCTTCCTTCTTTGCCTCTGAGATCTTCTTAATGGAAGCATTGAATTCTGAGAGCTCAAGGATCCGATCTTGGAACTTTTTTCATTTATCTAATAGAGTCCATTTACTAGGACCCTCATCACGTGCATCCTCATTATCCTCCTCAGGTTTCTTGTTGGGGGAGATGGCATCCAGATCTGCTTTGATAGACATAAAACATTCCATGGATGAGCCCATGAACATGTTGTTATCCTACATATGCTTCTTCATGACATTCTCCAAATTATCAACTCTAGCTTGCATATCCTGCACCTTCTTATCCCTATCATTGTCCTGGTTTTCATCCAAAGTCTTTGAACCAGTCTCCAAAATCTCCTATAGGGAATCAACCTTAGCAAAGATAGAATGATATTTTAAATTCAGATTTTTTATTTCTTGAAAAACCCATTTCAACAAACGAAATGAGTACATAGATGCCACCTTCATAGTTTGGAGAACCTCGAAAGGAGGGTCAATTTTATCATCCATATCTTCTTTGAGTAGTTGCACATTTCATTCTTGCATATCAACAATTTTGACAAAGGGGATATTCTAAGAGGAAGAAGGGACATTATCTTTCTCCGCAAAAGGAGAGGCCTTCTCCACAACAGGGGAATCCTTTAGCCTATCCAAATGGAGCTCCATGATAACTTCCAGTTTGGGGGAAATGGGCACATCATGATCCTCCAAAATATCATAATCCACCAAAATGTGGACTGAATGGCCTCCCACATCCTCCTCTTTCTTGTCATCCTCATTGTTATCCTTGACCATAGGAATGTTTGCTGCCTCCATAGTTTCAACATCCTCCTCCTCCTTGTTCTCATTATCCCCAAAGATAGTTTTTGTCACTGACAGGAAGCTTCAATATCATCCTCATTTGAATTAGCTATGTCAGCATAACCTTCAACACTTTCAGTAGTAGAGTCCATGTCCATACCAACATCGTTAACATAGTTTAGTTTTTTACCAGAAGAAATCTCGTATTTTCTAGCCATATCAATCAAACATTTCTTAGCTGAGCCAGAGGCTTTGGGTAAGGAAATGATAGGGATAGAAATGGCCTTCTACTTGACATGTTCCACAATGGGGAGAATAAGCCCCTCATGCAGAATGGGTTTCTTCTCTTTCCTCCTATGATCAGTAATGCTAAGGCGGAGTACCTAAAGATGAAAAAAAGGTAGAGACACCCTAATCTTGTGACAGAAGTGACAAAGCAGCACAAAATGGTAAGAGTGAGCTCTTTTATACCTCTCATCCAAGGTAATGTATTCCATGATTTCCATCATGACCATCACCTAGATTTCCTTAAAGGCATCAACATCATAGCAACCACTGGAATCTTTCACCAAACTCTATGGCTCAGATTTGCTTTTGGGGAATCATTGGATGGCCTTTTACAAAACTGTCTTATCTCTATAAAATTTAATACCCTTGAGGCTCAGCCTAGACACCTCATTAATAAGTTCTTCAATAATGTTCACAGTAAGACCAGCAATGGTCATCGCCCCATCTTTGCAGGACTCAACACACACCTTCGTGGCTCCGTCCTTAAACCCATGCAAATGCTCCATATACATAGTAAGGCCACCCTTTCTAAGAATTTCCCAGACCTCTGGCACATTTTTTCCATTTCATACAGTCCTTCAGCTCCCTTTGATTAAGCCCGCCACCCATGATATCGAGGAGATAAATAACAACAACAGTTGTAGAGAACAACCAAATGTAGATGAAAAGGGAAACTTTAAAGTACACACAAATAAACTTGTGTCTACATTCAGTAATCTCAGGAAATGCAACACTTTCTGTAATCATATTAACCTATTTAGCAAAAAAGTGTCTTATCGTCATAATTTCTTGACATACTCCTAATCCATGCTTTTACTATGAATCCTGTCAAAATCCAACTTGGCTTTCATATCAATGGTGAGATTGCCACCTTCATGCCAAATCACAATGTCCTTTTCCCTAACCACAAAGTTGGCCAACTCATCAATTGTACCATTCACTTCCTGATAAGCATGGGAAATGATGACTTCTTAAAAGAATTAATAATCATTCGGGCCTCCTCAATAATCAACTTTATGGACCATGATGGTTGAGTGATATTATTGATGCACTTTAAGATATTCATTGAATTGCCTTCGATCCAAACATTCAGAGCCATATGTTTTTAAATAATTTTAAGGGTTTGGAGAAGAGCCATGGCCTCCACAACATGATTGGTTTGCACCCCAATGGGAAGTGCCATAGCAGAAAGAATATTTTCAATGTCATCTCTTATGAGCCCACCACAACCTGTCGGGTCTGGTTTACCCTTCGCAGTGCCGTCAAAATTGATTTTGATCCATCCCAGCGGGGGGGTAAGCCAGATGGCATTATCTTGTTGGGTAGGATTTTTATTTTTGGAACTAGCACTATAATCACCAGTAGCAAAGTCCAGCTTCAAGCCAGTCAACAATTTGTAGTTCTCCGTAAGACTCCTCTTAATCTTTTCAACAATGACCACCGACGGGAGATCAGTATTTCTGAAAACTCTGTCATTGCGATCTCTCCATAATTTCCATATAACATGAGGAGCAATGAGGTTCCATAATAGCTTATCCATGGGGACCTTTGCATTTCTCCATTGGGTACTAAAATTCTCCACATTGTTAGGAAAAAGCCAATTAATTTTCCAGCAGTCTAAGGTAAGACACCAAACTTCCCAAGAATAGCTATAGCCAATGGCTAGATGGAAGACCAATTCCTCCACCTTCTTACAAAGAAAGCATCTATTGGTCAAAATCATACCAAATTTTTGGAGGTTGTCAATAGTAAGAATTTTATTCTACAAAACCAGCCAAAAGAAAATGTTAATTTTAGGAATTAATATTTTATCCCAAACTTGGGCTCAAAAGGGGAGAGGATTCAACTGCTTCAATAAAAGCTCAAAGGCTGAGGCCATAGTGAAGACACCTAAAGGAATGATTCCCCAAATCAAATCATCATCTCTAGATGAATTGACCTTCCAAATATTCAAATCCAATAGAAAAGGCTTAATGGCTTCGTCAACCAAAGCAAGATCAATCCACGATCTATCTCTCCAGTAGTCCCTAACCCTTGAACCAAATCTCTAAATACAAAAATTAATAAAAGGTTGTAAAATAGTAACAAATCTTAAAGGGAAATCTTTGAGCCAGTAGTCATCCTAGAACTTTGGTCATTTCCTAAATACCATTTAGCCCCTTTAATGGTCATTTCCTTAGATTGTTGGATGTAGTTCCAAATGAAGGAGCCCTGCACTTTTAGATTTTTCTTCATAAAATCAGAGATGTGGGGAAAGGAGTAGAGATATTTATTGTGGATAATCTCATTCCATTCCTTCTTCTCCCAAAAAATCCTCCAGATTTGTTTGGCTAAGAGTGCCTAATTGGTCACTCTTAGGGAGTGAATACCCAGCCCCCCACCCCCCAACTTTTTAGGGATGTAAACCTTGTCCCACGCAACCAGAGCTAGTCTCTTTTTTTCTTCAACTCTAGACCACAAAAAATTTATCTAGATTCTCTCAATAATGTCTTCATGTTTTCTAGGGATCTTAAAAAGGCTAAGAGCATAAATGGGGAGACTCTGTAGAGAGTTCTTCAAAAGTTGGAGTTTACCCGCTTGACTAAGCAGTGCTCCTTTCTAGCCAGCAAGCTTCCTATTGAATTTATCCACAATGCCAACCCAAAAAGAATCAGCTAGTTTGACACCTAAAGGAAGGCTGAGATAGGTAGCAAGTAAGGTTTCAATTCTACAACCAATGATTCTAGCTATTCGATTCTATCTATCCACAGACGTGTTGATAAAGAACAAAGAACTCTTATCCCAATTGACAATTTGACTAGTACCCAAGGAGTAATTGGATAGAACTTGCTTGATAACCCTAGCCTCTTAGATGGATGAATGCCCCCTAATGATAGTGTCATCCATGAATTGTTCATGGGAACATGACCAAGAAATAGAAGACAGAGAGATGCCCTTGATAGAACCACTGGAGACTAAATTGTGAAGATAATGACCAAGACATTTTGCCATGATAGAAAAAGGGATAGGAGACAAGGGATCTCCTTAGCGAAGCCCCCTAGAAGGTTTGAAAAATCTAGAGGGGGAGCCATTAACCATGATAGAAACCGAAGAGGTACTGATGAGCTACAAGATCAACTTGAGAAGTTTGTCACAAAAGCCAAAAGATCTCAGCACCTTGATCATCAAATCCTAGTCCACCCAATCATAAGCCTTAGAGAGATCAAGTTTCAACAAAAAACTAGAGTTGTGAGAAACTTGAGTGGAATGAATATCCTCATGAACCTTCATAATTGAATCAATGATCTACCTGCCAGGAACAAACCCACTTTGTTGAGGAGAGATGATCTTTAGAAGAATAGCCAGTAGTCTGAGGGTAATAACCTTGGATAAAATCTTGTACACTGAATTACACAGACTAATCAATATGAAGGAATCCACCGAATCATAGCCATGATTCTTTGGTATTAGAACAATAAAAGTAGCATTAATTTATTTCAACAAAGATCTTGAGACAAATAATTCTTTAACCATGTTACAAATTTCCTTACCAATAATATCCAAAAATTTGTGAAAAAAGAATATAGGGAACCCATCCCGATCTAGGGATTTATCACCTTCAAAAGAAAAAATAGCAGTCTTGACTTCTTCTAAGGAAGGGATAGTAGTAAGAAGTTTGTTGGTAGCTTGATCAATAAAGGAAGGAATGGATTCAAGAAGAACATCTTGATTCTCCAAGTAAAGATTCAAATATTTAGATAAAAGAGAGGAGAAGAAGTCAACCATAGCCAAAGAAATGTCCTTATCGTTACTAACCTCTCCAGCCGCCACTTTAAGTTTGTAAATCCTATTAGAAGCTCTATGTTTATAGGTAGACATATGGAAGAATATAGTATTCTTGTCTCCAGCTTTAAGCCAAATCGATCTAGATCTCTATCTCCAATACTCTTCCTCCTTGGAGATAATATTATGATTCTTGGCAAGGATACTCTCCTACTTATCCCTGAGTTCTTTGGATAGACTAGAATGTTGAATAGTATCCCAAATAATATAAAGGTCCCTTTTCAACATAATCTTGGATTTGAAGATATCACCAAAAGCATCTTTTCTCCAAGATTTGACATTTTATTTTAAATTTTGGAGCTTTTTGACCACCCTAAACATCGTGGTTCCCTGAATATTAACATTCTACCAGCCTTTGATCTTCTGCTCTATCTCTGGGTGATCAATCCACATTTTCTCAAATCTAAAAGGTGGGTTACCCTTAGCCACAATCAGATTAGCACTAAAAGATATATGGATGCCATGACGATTGTTTGTAATTGAGATTATTAGTCTTAAAAACAACAAAATAGATTTCATAAATTGAGCACAAGTCAATAAAATATAGGGAAAGTGGTCGACCTAAATACAAATGAAAATAATTTCATAATGCTTCTACTCTCCATAATTGAGTAGAATCCATAATCCAAGAAAATTCATGGGGAAAACCCTAACAAGAAAGATTTGGAAAAGAAAACATATCAATCATATTTCATCAAAAATTATCTCCTTCTATGTACTCTAGATGAAAATCACGACCACAGATTGAATTTATTTATATAGATCTCTTTAAGAAAAACTTTTTATGAAGGATTGTGAGATATAGTTGAAGTACACATATGTCTATAGTATATCATAGGGATAAGATTGATGTCATGCATATATCTCATTCACTAGTAGGGCACTCTCTCTAGCTATTTGTCCTTCATAGAAGATTGACTAACATGACCTGGGTAAGGAGGCGGTGACAACCATGGCACTGTTAAGGTATTCCAACCCCTATATAAACTCATCCCTTGATAAATTTAAACAACACTAAAGGTTTCTTAGAGAATAGAAAATAAAATCCATGGTGAAATTAATATTTCTTATGTGGTCATTATCTTGATTGCCAATGCCTATACTAATATTTTATTTATTTATTTTTTGTCTCAGGATTAATCTTTTCTCTTAAACCCATTTGTCTTTGATATAATGTAAATTTGTTCTTAACATCAATATTGACTGTAGAGGCTTCCAATAAGAACTAGTTAATAGATCCAATTATCCTTGTATGTGGTATCATATCTATATTGTTCTTCCCTGATATGTTTTATATATTCTCATGGATGGAGTCAGTGGAGAGTCGTAAAGTCTATTGATTACCCCATGTTCCTTGAGAAAATGTAGGTGACAAAAAGATGGTTGGTTCTACTATTTTAACATATTTTTTGAGGGTCTATTTCACATTTCAAAGTTTTGTTTTCCACAACACATATCATTGATTTCTATTATAAGACATTTTAACTCCTTGTAGTTTATGATTTTTTTTACTAGACACCTTGCTTATTTCCCTATTATTACTTGAATTTCTTCTACTTAATCAACATTTTGACAAATAAGAAACAATATATTATTTTCAGATCTCATTACAAGTTTCTAGAAATGTCCAAGACCTTTCATCATTTTGAAACATATAGAAATGATTGCTAACATATATATCTTACTCAAACCCTAATTTCTATATCTTAATTCTATATCACACTTTATATTAGTTTTACTTCTTTGTCCATACACTTATTGTTTATCTCTATATTGATAGCATCATGCCTCCCTCCAGAAATACTTTATAACCCATTAACTACAAAACATGGCAACAATTTCCACTATATCTGTCATTTACCTTTTCGCTTAAGAGAGGCTACTATTTTGCTGGTACAGAACCACCTGATACAGAAGGATGTTCACCATAGCTACCAATGTCACCGTCATCATCTTCCTGACCTATAAGGATTTGTAGAGATCTTGGAATTTGAGGCATAGGAGCCTCAACTGTGCCTTCTAGTAGCTTCACCACTTCCCCCATGCTCGGCCTTTGGTTCTCATCATCTTGAATGCACAACCTAGCCACCACAGAAGCTCTTCTAACTTCTTCTATATTCACCTCCCTTGCTATCCTTGCATCCACAACATCTCTTATGTCTCCCCTCTAAATTTTGGTTGAAGCCCAGGTAGGAAAGTATAATCTACTTTCCTCCACCTTTAAATCTAGATTTCCTCAGCCATATATAGTTTCCAGCAACGTCATGCCAAAACTATAGACATCCACCTTGGGAGCGATAGGAAGGCTAGAGATCCACTTCAAAGCCAAGTACCCTTGAGTACCTCTTGTGGTCGTCAATACAAGACTGAAATCTCTACCAACTAGCATCACTAGTTCAAAATCTCCCACCTTTGGGCTGAAGTTGTTGTCAAGGAGAATGTTTTTAGGGTTGATATCATAGTGAATGACGTGATCCCTCCTTTCCTCATGCAAATAAAGTAATCCTTGTGCAGTTCCCAGTGCGATCTTGAATAGGGTCTTCCAATCTAATAGCTTCTATACGTCTTCTACCTGAGAGAAGAGAAAGGAGTTTAGGGAGCCTTTGGGCATGTAGCCATACACCAGTAGCCTTTGAGAGCCTTCTACATAGAATCCCCATAGTCTAACCAAATTCACATGATGTATGTTGGTGTTAAAAATGGACGCTTATGCTCTTAGGCTGCCAATATACCCTCAGATAGATTTTAGGAGTTGTTAGTTCCAAAATGTGTAGGGATCTTAGGGTAACTAGACCAACTATAGGGACAAGACTACCCTCTTCACTTTTGGCTCTGCAAAACCAAGACGGATGCACCTAACCCAGTGAAAAATACACTTCACACACCAAAGACTGGGTCTAGAGAACAGATTGATAGTAAGAAAGTGCTAAATGCTAATCTCATATTCATTAACTCTCCATTACTATAGGGTGACAAAACCACACAACCAACTACTTAAAGCTTTAAAAGGTTATTGATTTCAATATTTTTGGATGCAATAACTTCAACTAGTATATGCTAACAAAGAGATACTCATTTAGGCCAGTGCCTCTTCCATTGGGCAAGAGTCCTTAGACATAAAGACACACAGATTTGGGAATACTTGAGAATTCATAGCCATAAATATATTTATCCTAATCTTTACTGCTTACAAGATATCCTTACATAGACAAGGGAAAACCAATATCTCACCTAGAGCATAATTTAATCCAATCCTAGATTAGAACTCAAGAATGAAGATACATACATAGAAACAATAGGTAATGAGCCAGAAAACTCAAAGCTTACTTCACTTGATACAAAGGAGAGATAAGAACTAGATATTTATATTAAGTGTGATGAATTCCTTCTATGTATATCATGAACCACAAGGCACCCTACTTGCAAACTACAGCTTAGACCCACAAATTTCTTCTTTCATTAACAAATACTAAGTGAAAAAACTATTACAAAACCATGGAACTAGAAACTCAGGACTGAGTTTGAACTTTAAAACTGGAACCCCTACAAAATCATAAATTCAACACTAAATGCCACTGGTTACCTTGGAATCCTAAGCAAGTTAGGATGCAACAAGCTATAGATAACCAGGGTAAGGGTTAGGGTTTCCACCCACCATACAATTCAAACATATCAAAAATTAATACACTAGGATGGAAAACCAAACAACCCTGAGCAATCAGATCTAAAAACCAATCTTCACTTATGGTAAATCCTCTGGAAAAGTACTAAAGATCAAGAAATTATTGCAAATTCATTTGATTTGACCCCTGCAACATGCCTCAAGCATCGTCATTCATTCTCTCCATGGCATAAAACTCCTTGCAATCAATCATCATGCTCGCTGGACCATACTGCAAGAATGGGCACCACCAAACTAATCAAATCTGGTTGTGAAAGCATTAAAAACCAATCCTTTATGTTGCTGAGAAACCCTCTGGAAATTTGAATTTGAACTGCAATAGTCACTTTATGGCTCAAGCAGAAAATTGATGGTCGACATTCAAACTGAGATCAACCTTATATCGTGACCATCCGATCTTGATATTTTGCGGGTCCTATGATTCACCTTTAATAGGAATCCTAGTTTACATTTAGCGACCATGCGACTAAGAAATTTCCTATTCGTGAAATCAAAACCTAACTCATGTTTAACTTTAGTGAATCAGTGAACAAAGGAAAACACTTAACCTCGGTTCATCATTGGCAAATGGGCGACTGAAGGAAATTCGCCAGTTCGCAGAACACTTTTCCTCTCTACCAGTTTATTTAGCTACTACGTGAACACTTGTTCACCAAATTGCCAGACCTTTTAGCACTTCACCATTTTATTGTGTGAAAGAGAGAAACCATTGAATTTTGTCCACACCGCTAACCCTTTATCAGATCCACCAAAAAGACTAAGAAATTCACCTGGCCCGCATCAAGAAGATTGACGGTTGTCTAAAGTTTGCATAGAGCCAAAAGATTCTTTCAAATTATAAGACAACCATCAGATGGAGAATCTCTCCCTATCCTAACAACTCTCTAACAAGATATGAAATCAATGACAGGTGTAAGATCACAAGTGTCAGAGAAAACCCTTAAGATCATACGATGGTCGTCGATGCTCTGACAACATTAGAACCCACTGAACTAGAAATCCTCAGCCCACTGACATGTCTGCATACCTGTAATCCATGGCCAATCAAAACCTGACACCTCAGCAACACATGGCAATCGGTCCCACCATTCTCAGCAATCACTTAACCCTTTAACCATTCAGTGAATATGCGACTGCAGGGAAACTCCAAGTCACAGAATAAACTTAACCCATGTTAGATCAAATGATTCAGCGAACAAAGGTTTTTGCTGAATCATGAAGTCCTTTCATAACCTCAAGTTACTCTTCATGAATTAGCAACCAAAAGACTTTCCCCAATTCACAGCAAAACTTGAAACACTGCCACTTTATCTAGAGATTCAGCGAATACACCTATTTGCCCATTCATTGAAAGTTTAGAACTCTGCCAAATAATTATGACAATGCATGAAGACCAAAGATTTTATCAAGACCACCAAAGATTTAGCCACTCTGCCAAAGCCTTAGACTAGAAACTGGGCCCACCTGAAGAGAGATCAATGGTTGTTGCAAAAGTGCATACCTCTGATAAATTCTATCAGATCTTACGACAACCATTGGATAAAATTTTTATACTACTTTGTAGATTCTCTGACATGGGACCCTCTGAAAAAAATCAACTCAACACCTCATGGACCAATCAGATACCACCAAATCAGCACACCTGGCATGTGGACCCACTTTAAAAGAAAAGCCATGTCACAACAAGAAATCAATGACGAGCACAAGATCTGATGAGCCAGAAAGATTCTATCCACTTATAAGACCACGGTTGATTTAGAATCTCACTGCAGGGCACTTCCACTTTGGGAATGAGTGACTATGTGAAAAACACATTAGTTTTCACTAGGTCACTGGATAAAAAGAGAAGACAGCCAGGCATTAAAAGATTACACGAACACACAGTCACGTGATTGCATAAAAGAAGTGTTAACTGCCAGGGACTAAGTGATTATGGGACTGACTGAGGAATGAAATGCACACATGCATTATATGATCACTTAAGTGGCCAAAAAGGTAATAACAAAATAGAAAGAGGCTGGGGTAAAGCAAAGGGCTCTTCCTACCAATGGCTAGATTTTTTAAATTTTTGCCTAGGGTTTTGCTAGAAAATAGGGGAAAAAGGATGCAAAGACCAGGAAAAAGGGGATGCAGCCATGAAAATTTTTACCAGTGCTAACGGTGGCTCATACTCAGTGACATGTGTCTCCTGTGAATACAATGAGCAAGCTAGAATCTCCTGGAAGAGTAGACCAACTCAAAACTTCGACCCAAAAAGAAAAAAATAGACGACTATACAAGGGAAAACCTAAACTAATGCTCATGGAAAAGATACTTCAGGAGAAGTAAAACTGTAGGAATTGTCCATGAATAGGCAATTCCAAAGTACCACTTGTTAAATCCTTCAGGACATAAGAGTTTGTCCCCCATTTTCTTTCAATAAGATAAGGGCCCAACCAAATTGGATCAAATTTCTCATGCTTCCCCTTATCTTCTAACCTTGCATTCCACATCAAGACAAGGTCATCAACTTTAAAACTTCTTTGAGTAGCTCTCCTATCAAACAAATTCTTACATTATCTCTGCAAGGCCTCATTTCTTTCATGTGCATCTCTCCTTACCTCCTCCAACTGGATCAACTCATCCATTCTTACTCTCATCTCATCATTCAAATCTTCATCATATGCCTGGATGAACCTATACATCTACAATAAATTATTTTGAGGCAATCTAGCACTTATTCCATATACCAAATCAAATGGAGCAAAAGCTATGGCTTTCTTAATAGTTACCCTATCAGCCCATAGTGCCCATTGTAAATTTGTGTCCCAGGCCTTCTTATTCTTGTCTAACACTCTCTTGAGAATCTTAATCAGACTTTTACTACTGGACTTAGCCTAGCCATTTCCTTGTGGATGATATGGGGAAGAAAATAAAATGTGTATCCCATATTGTTGACAAAAATCACTAAATTCCTGTGATCTAAAACACATTGCATTATCAATCACAATTACCTCTAGGAAACCAAACCTGGTAAGGATGTTCTGCATCACAAAGTCTGTCACCACTTTGCTAGTAGCCTTTCTAGTAGGGATAGCTTCAACCCACTTGGTAAAATATTCTGTTGCCACTAGTATGTAAGAATGTCCACCACTAGACTTGTTTGGAATTTCTCCAATAAAATCAATACCGCATTTCTAGAAAGGAGCCTGAACTGCAACAAGTCTAAGTGGAAAATTTCCATTAAATTTCAACTTTCCAGCAAATCTCTGACATGCATCACACCTTCTTACAAACTAATGTGTATCTTTAAAAACTGTAGGCCACCAAAATCCAAACCTAAGGACCTTGTGAGCTATGGTATTTTCCATATAGTGTCCTCCACACACACCTTGGTGCATTTCCTTTAACAAAACCTCAGACCTCTCATGGTCTATACACTTAAGCAATACTCCTTCATTGCTTCTCCACCATAACTCACCATGCATAATGGCATACCTTTCTGATTGCAACTTGATAGTTCTCCTTCTATTTTCATCCATCTTAGGGGGAAATATCATTTTATGCAAGTAACCAATAACATCTTTGTACCAATCACAACAATCCATATCACAAACATATGGTCTTTGTTCTTCTTCTAACACATTCACATGATTTGCAATTAAATTGCTTTGTGCCATTAATTTTCCAAGACCTAAGCCTCTTACCAATTTTTTAATCTGGATATCAATATTAAATTCCTGGATCCTATTGATCCATCTACATCTTTTCCGTGAAACTTCTTGTTGCACCAATATATCCTTAACTGCAGCACTGGGAACATAAGCAACCACCTCAGCTCCTACAAGATAACATCTAAAAGCCTTGACTGCTTTGACTAAGGCATAAGCCTGTTTCTCAGTAATATCATATTTCAATTCTGCTACTTGTAAGGATCTACTAAAAAATGATATGGGTTGTTCATATCCATCTGAATTCTTTTGCAATAAAACTGCTGCAACCATATGAGAAGAAGCAAAAGAAAATATCTGCATGGGCTTACCATAATTAGGTGTCCTTAAAAATGGAGCATCCTTGATGGACTTTTTGATATTTCTAAAAGATTCATCTTCTTCTTCATTCCACTCAATCTTTTCTTCTTTTTTCAACATCCTAGAGATAGGGATACTGATTTCTGCAAAATTTGTAACAAATCTCCTTAGAAAATTTACTTACCCAAATAAAGATTGTATTCCTTTAACATTTCTAGGTCGTGAAAGCTTATCTATAGCCATAACCCTTTTAGGGTCAATTCTCACTCCATCCTTGGACACAATATGTCCTAAGAGCTTTCCTTCCACAACACCAAAAGAACACCTTTTTGGATTCAAAGAAATCCCATACTCCAAAGCCCTAATAAAAATCTTCTCAAGATGCTCACAATGCTGATCTTCCTTTTCTGAATATGCTATGAGATCATCCTCATATACCACTAGAAATTTGTTTATGAAGTCTACAAAGGCCACATCCATAGCTCTCTGAAAAGTAGCTCCTGCATTTGTCAGGCCAAAGGGCATTCAACATAAACATATGTTCCCCAAGGGGTAGTGAATGCAGTCTTAAACTGTTCTGACTCCTTGACCATGACCTGATTATATCTAGAGAAACCATCCATCATGGACATTAACTCTGATCTAGTAACCTTTTGCAACATATTCTCCATGTTAGGCAAACCATAATTGTCCTTCAAAGAATTGACATTCAAATTCCTGAAATCAACACATAACCTAATGTCGCCATTCTTTTTTCTGACTGGAACCAAGTTTGACACCCAAGTAGAATGTCTGACAGGCTTGATGATGCCAGCATCCATCATCTTTTTGAGTTCATCTTGCATTTTTGGTTCACAAGCCTTCACTTTTGCCTAAAAGGTTTAGTTCCTTCCTTCAATGGTATTTCATGCTGGAATAGATCTTCTCTATAGGCTTTCAAATCATCATAAGACCATGCAAAGACATGTCTAAATTTTTTGAGAAGATCAATCAGATCATTCTTAGTCTTTTGAGACAAACATTTACCTATGTGAACATTTTTAGGTACTTGACTTTTTCCTAAATTTATTTCTTCCAAATCATTTATCTTATCAACAACTTTAGGAGAACAAATCCTTTCTTTATCATCAAATGCTCTCTCAAGAGCAACCAATCCCCTTGGGATCCTATTAGATTTTAGTTGCAAAACTTCCTTCCCAAGAACATTTTATTTTCCATCTTTGATGTCAACATAAGTGCTGAAATCCATTTCCTGACCATCAAAATGAGATTCACATTGTAAAAACCTTAGTATATCCTAATCATCAGAAAATACCTGGCAATTCTCAACATTGTCTGGGATAGAAGGCCTAGACTTACACTCAATCTTGGATATCCCTACAAAGGTAATATCCTCTGGCCTTAATGCTATGTTTTCTAGTAAGTCAGCCATCCTATTTTGACTCCTATCCACCCAATCAATACCAAAAGCACTGAAACCTTCAATTTCATCCCAAACAACATTTCTATATTGTTTCAGCCTTTGATTATTTGATGCATACTTTGATCTAATCTGAGAAACTATTAACTTAGAATAACCAATCACCCTAAGATGTCTGATTCCATGTTTTGATGCTTGTCTCAAACCAATCAGTAGGGCCTCATATTCAGCAACATTATTTGTGCAAGGGAACAAGAGAGTGAAAGAAAACTTAAAAGTCTTACCACTTGGGGATATCAATAGCACTCCTACTCCAGAACCTTCCTTTGAAATTTCTCCATCAAAATATAGAGTCCATAAGACGTTACCTTCTACCATGTTATTTTCATCATTAGCCAGAATGACAAGCTTGACCTTTTCTTGCACTTTTCTCTCCTGAACCTAGAAAGAACCAATGTCAGTGTCAACAAAGCAATTCATATTGTCCTCTTCATCCTCCTTAATCATATGTGGAGTTCTAGCTTCCCTTGAAACTTTCACACTTTCTCCTTCAATGTTAAAAGTAGCAAAAGACAAGTCACATTGAATACTTCCTCCCATAGAGGCACTCCATTTTCTAGATAACAACATTCCATATTGAGGAGGAATATCAACTACAAGAACACTCATAGTTAGCTACTTATCAAGAAATGTTGCTAATTTATAAGGCAAAGCCTTAATGGTACCAATAACTGGTACTTCTCTTGAGTCCATAGCTTGGGATCTCCCATAAGGTGTATCAACCTTTAGTCCTAATGACTTCATGATCTCTGTAGGCATGACAGTGTTTGATGCTCCAGAATCAATCATGCAATTCTTCAACAATTTTCCATTTATCATAAGGGACAAGAAAAAAGGATCCACTATCCCTGATGCAGTATTTACAACATTTGCATCCAAATACCTTTGAGGAATCTCAGAGACAATTTCTTCATTTTTACTATCAGGTGTGTCTTCTAAAGAAGCCACATGCTTGTCACCTTTGTTCATTTCTTGGATCTTTATAGAAGAGGCACCATTTACCTAATCCAAGGCCTTGACCCTATGCTCTTCTATTCTCATCACTTCTAAAAGTGGAACTTTGACAGTTATTTGTGAAAGCAATTTAGTCATATCAATGGGAACATATGTATGGTTGCCCATATCATCCTTAATCATAGTGACATCTTTATCCTCTACTTTGACAGTTAAGTCAGATTTACCTATTTGCACAAATTCATCTTCATTCCAAGGTAAGGGAACATCTATCTTTGGTGTCTTTTCTTTACATTGAGGTATTGTAATAGGTCCCATCTTCTTTTTTATTTTAACCTTACTAAGAACACCAGCATGTTTCTCCTTTTCCTCATGTTGTTGTGCACTCTTTTCTGATTTCTTGATAAACATGCTACCAGCTTTACCATTTGTGCTTCCAACTGTCCTATTTCTCAAATTATAATTGCTCCTGGCTTGAGTGACCATGTCTGTAGTGATTTGAGCAATTTCTTCATCAGAGGGTCTCCTTAAGGAAACATGTTCCTCACACTTCACTGTATCACATCCAACATCATCAAACTCTTCTTCCTCACCATCAGTAGAGTCAACCTCATCCCATGCATGTGAAGAAGTCATTTAACAACCACTCTGATCATATTGTTTATCCTATTCTTGATTCTCAGATAAATTCAGAGCAATAACACAATGCTCTAGACTATGAGGAGATTGACAAGCAGTACACCATGGGACATCATCATTCATATTAATTGAATTTATTTGCAAAGGATCAGGAATCCTATCATCAGGCCTATCCCTTTTAACTGGAAAAATGGGCTTGCCATCCTTCCACTAAGTATTGTATGGGTAATTCTACATTCTTGGTTGCCTATTGAAATTACTTGAAGCAGGCTGGTCATTTGTTGCAACCCTATTGTTTCTTTTTTCATTAGGATTTAGATCCTCTAAAGCACTTAGAATCTACTTTAGATTATCCTCCTCCTTTGGTTTAAAGTTAGCAGATCTTCCCATCTCTTTCTTATTTTGCACTTGAGGTCTATATTCATCTCTTCTCCCTAATTTTCAAGATATTCTTCTATTACTTTCTATGTTGATAGCCAACTTGTAAGCCTCCCCAAGATTTCTAGGATTCTTATCCCTTAAGAGGTAACCCATCTTTGCATCAAAAGCATTTAAGTATGTCACAAGACACACTCTATCATGGGTATGTGCAAGATCATGAGGGGCCAAAAAGTGGTGATGTCACTTCAAAACTTTGACAATGTAGCTGACGAATTTTTTTTCACCTGAATTTGATAAAATGAAAAGGGTATCTTAAAGAGATTATCAGCTTTCTATTGATATAATTGTTGTCAAATTTTGAATTCGGTAAGTAATTATTAGTTATTTTCTAATTGAGCTACCTCTAAAGTGCTGATTTATATATTGATTGAAAAATGACTATAACTTTCAAATGGTATAACATTTTTGAAATCCGAAAAATGCGTCACATTCTATGCTTCACCTACTATAAGGAAATTTTTTTTAAATTTTTTTTGTAAAGTTTTCAATGAGTTAAGGTGGTCAGACATGGGAGTTTTTTTATTCTGAAAATGTTGTAGCAAAAATTCATAATTAATTTTTTTTTTGGCATAAAATTACAAAAAAATGTGTCACATCCCGGCATGAGTCTACTACTTATATATAAAATCTTATAATAAAATATTATCATTTGATTATGATTAAGGTGGTCAGACATACACCTACTTTTTTTTTCTTGAAATTTTTGTACTGCTACAATCAAATCTATACTTTTCACCAATCATACTAACTTTTTCTCAAAAAAGTCCTAGTAGTTTAGAAACTACATTCAATTTTTTATAGATTCTATTCTTACAAATTTTTGATATTAGGTTCATAGCTAGTTAAAATTTTCACGTCAAGTTGACTAACCCTGATCTGTTGATTTTTCATTGCCACTTAAGGGCATAGTTTGGCCCCTCATGATCTTCCACATACCCTCATCTAAACTGATAGCTTGCAGGAGCCTATGCATAGCCTTTTGGAATCTTATATTGAATTCAAGGACCTCTTCATTCTAATTTTTCTTTATGTTATTGAATTCATTCAAAAGAAAACCCTCATTTGTTTTATCTCCATAATGCTCCTTGAAACAATTCTTAAATTCATTCCAAGATCCCATACTAGGATGGGGCAATCCTCTAAACCAATCCCTAACATCCTCGGTCAAATATTGTACAAATAATTTCATTACAACATCATTAGGCTCAACATTATAATCATCTATTACATCCATGAAATTTTTTAGATGTTCCTCACATGTAATGACATTATTTCCAGATAACTTTGGGAGCTTCTTTCTAATTTCATGAGGAATTACATTAGGATAACCAAGAATACCAAAAAAGATAAGTTGTTTGTACCTTTCATGAACAAGAACTCCATGTGGTGGATCCATTCCTTGAGATGTAGATGTCCTTGTGTTTGAACCATTAGGAATTTTAGTAGCACCTAGAATGCCATTTGTTTGAGCTACAAGGTTACCATGATTTCCACCTTGTCCCAAGAAAGAAGCAACAACATTTGAAGGTCCTCAGGTATGCTTGAGAAAATCAATCTTCTTCCTCATTTCTATAGCAATAGCTTCCAACTCTGCTTTCTCTAGTTCTTTAGCACACATTTCTTTTTCCTTTCTAGCCTTCTCAAGGTTTGCATCTAATCTCAACCCTTGATCTAATGGGTTTTCCACATGAACTTGTTCATTGATCTGAACTCCAACAGCTTTCTATTTGCCCTTATCTCTAGGCCTAGTTATCTCATGTGTTTTATACACAATAGGCTATTCTTCTATTCTTTCAAGCTCTGGGAAAAAATTAATTGCCTCCAAATCTAGCAATTGCCTCTTTAGCTGATCAACCCTTATCATTGCTTGTCTTACTCTATCTTCTTTTTCCTTTTCTCTTTGCTAGCTAATAGAAACTTGTTCTTGAACTCTTCTTTCCAATTCATAGACCTCTTCAAAGATCTCATCTGATTTAGGGAGAGTAGTGTCAGACTCATCATCTCCCACTTGAAATTCATCCTCATACTGGTTTAGTCCCAAATCAATAGCCTCTTCATATTTTGAAATATTTTATTCTTAACTAGGCTTGGTTTGAGCTTCTTGCCTTGTATCTTTCTTATTTCTCCAAGTATGAGAAACATTTCTTTTCTTCTTTCCTCCCCTTGTCTGACTAGGCTTGGAAGTGCTTGGAATATCTTCTTCCATTATGTTTTCAAGATGCTCCTTTCTCTAGGACCTAGTACCTCTGTAACTCATTTGATAAAAATCTACTGACTAGCACTGCTACAGAGATGTTTTGAGTTGCCACCCAAGTATATTTAGAATCTTACAATACCACTTAACAAATATCCAAATGAGTCGACAAGACAAGGGACAAGATTAACCTTATTTTTCCAATGATGACCTACTAGTTATTATAAGCTTGTGTAACATTTCCCTAGCAGAGTCACCATCTTGTTGGTGTTCAAAATGGATGCTTATGCTCTTAGGCTACCAATATACCCTCAAATAGATTTTAGGAGTGGTTAGTTCCAAAATGTGTAGGGATCTTAGGGTAACTGGACCAACTATAGGGACAAGACTGCCCTCTTCACTTCTGGCTCTCCAAAACCAAGGCGAGTGCACCTAACCCAATGAAAACTACACTTCACACACCAAAGACTGGGTCTAGAGAATAGATTGATAGTAAGAAAGTGCTAAATGCTAATCTCACATTCATTGACTCTCCATTACTATAGGGTGACAAAACCACACAACCAACTACTTAAAGCTTAAAAAGGTTAGTGATTTCAATATTTTTGGATGCAATAACTTCAACTAGTATATGCTCACAAAGAGATACTCATTTAGGCCAGTGCCTCATCCATTCGGCAAGAGTCCTTAGACACAAAGACACACAGATTTGGGAATACTTGAGAATTCATAGCCATAAATATATTTATCCTAATCTTTACTGCTTACAAGATATCCTTACATAGACAAGGGAAAACCCATATCTCACCTAGAGCATAATTTAATCCAATCCTAGATTAGAACTCAAGAATGAAGATACATGCATACAAACAATATGTAATGAGATAGAAAACTCAAAGCTTACTTGACTTGACACAAAGGAGAGATAAGAACTAGATATTTATATTAAGTGTGATGAATTCCTTCTGTGTATACAATGAACCACAAGGCACCCTGCTTGCAAACTACAACTTAGACCTACAAATTTCTTCTTTCATTAATAAACATTGATTCAAAAAACTATTACAAAACCCTGGAACCAGAAACTTGGGACTAAGTTTGAACTTTAAAACTGGAACCCCTACAAAATCAGAAATTTAACACTAAATACCACTGGTTACCTTGGAATCCTAAACAAGTTAGGATGCAACAAGCTACGGATAACCAAGGTAAGGGTTAGGGTTTCCACCCACCATACAATTCAAACATATTAGAAATTAATACACTAGGAGGGAAAACCAAACAACCCTGAGCAATTAGATCTAAAAACTAATCTTCACTTATGGTAAATCCTCTGGAAAAATACTGAAGATGAAGAAATTATTGCAAATTCATTTGATTTGACCCCTGCAACATGCCTCAATCACCATTATTCATTCTCCCCTTGGCATAAAACTCCCTGCAATCAATCATCATACTTGTTGGACCACACTGCAACAATCGGCACCACCAAACTAATCAAATCCAGTCGTGAAAGCATTAAAAACTAGTCCTTTCTATCGCTGAGAAACCCTCTAGAAATTTGAATTTGAACTACAATGGTCACTTTATGGCTCAAGTAGCAAATAGACGGTCGACATTCAAACTGAGATCAACCTTATATCGTGACTCTCCGATCTTGATATTTTGCAAGTCCTATGATTCACCTTTAATAGGAATCCTAGTTTACATTTAGCGACCATGCAACTAAGCAACTTCCTGTTCATGAAATGAAAACCTAACAAATGTTTAACTTTAGCAAATCAGTGAATAAAGGAAACCACTTAACCTCAATTCATAATTGGCGAACGAGCGACTGAAGAAAATTTGCCAGTTCGCAAAACACTTTTCCTCTCTGCCAGTTTATTTAGCTACTACATGAATTCTTGTTCACCAAATCGCCAGACCTTTTAGCACTTCACCATTTTATTGCGTGAAAGAGAGAAACCATTGAATTTTGACAGCGTCGCTAACCCTTTATCAGATCCACCGAAAAGATTGAGAGATTCACTAGGTCCACATCAAGAAGATGGATGGTTGTCTGAAGTTCACATAGAGCCAAAAGATTCTTTCATATTATAAGACAACCATCGGATGGAGAATCTTTCCCTGCCTTGACAACTCTATGAAAAGATATGAAATCAATGGTAGGCATAAGATTGCAAGTGTCAGAGAAAACCCTTAAGATCATATGCTAGCCGTCGATGCTCTGACAGCATCAGAACCCACTAAATTGGAAATCCTCAGCCCCTCTAACATGTTTTCATACCTATAATCCATGGCCAATCAAAACCTAACACCTCATCAACACATGGCAATCGGTCCCACCATTCTCAATAATCACTTCACCCTTTGACCATTCGGAAAATACGCGACTGCAGGGAAACTCCAAGTAGCAGAATAAAAGATTTAACCCATGTTAGATCAAACGATTCAGCGAACAAAGGTTTTACTGAATCACGAAGTCCTTTCATAACTGTAGGTTACTCTTCGTGAACTAACAAAAACATAAAAGAAAATGACTGCCCACTAATGATATAGCGAATTAGCGACCAAAAGACTTTCACCAATTTGTAGGAAAACTTGAAACATTGCCACTTTATCTAGAGATTCAGCGAATACACCTATTTTCCCATTCGCTGAAAGTTTAGAACTTTGCCAAATAATTATGAGAATGCAGATACACCAAAGATTTTATCAGGACCACCAAAGATTTAACCACTCCGCCAAAGCCTTAGACTAGAAACTGGGCCCGCCTGAAGAGAGATCAATGGTTATCACAAAAGCACATACCTCTGACAAATTCTATCAGATCTTACGACAACTGTTGGTTCAACTTTTTATACTGCTCTGCAAATTCTCTGACATGGGACCGTCTGACAAAAATTGACTCAGCACCTCGTAGACCAATCACATACCACCAAATTAGCACACCTGGCATGTGGACCTACTTCAAAAGAAAAGCCATGTCACAATAAGAAATCAATGATGGGTGCAAGATCTAATGAGCCAGAAAGATTCTATCTGCTTATAAGACCACCATCGATTTAGAATCTCACTACAGGGCACTTCCACTTTATGAATGAGTGACTAAGTGAAAAAGACATCAGTGTTCACTAGGTTGCTAGATAAAAAGAGAAGACTACCAGGCATTAAAATATTACGCGAACACATAGTCGTGTGATCGCATAAAAAAAGTGTTAACCGACAGGGACTAAGCGATCATGCGACTAACTGAGGGATGAAATGCACACATGTGTTATATGATCACTTAAGTGGCCAAAAAAGGTAATAAAAAAATAGAAAGAGGTCAGGGTAAAGCAAAGGGCCCTTCCTACCAATGACTAGAATTTTAAAATTTTTTCCTAGGGTTTTCCCAGAAAACAGGGGAAAAAGGATGCAGAGGCTAGGAAAAGGGGATGTAGCCATGAAAATTTTTAACAGTGCTAACACTATATTCTGCAAGTTGTAATTATTTATGCATGGAATTGCTTTTATGCTTGTGTGGAACCCTCTAATCTTTTAACTACCATAGGCATGTTGTCTTGCAGAGTTCCTCTAAACACAGAACCAAATGCCCCACTACCCAGCTTATGCTTGAAATTCTCCGTTGCAATCTGCAGCTCTTTGTAACTAAAATTTTTGAGTGACATTGGCACCTCCTCTTCCATATTCTCCTTCAATAGTCATCGATGTTTTCACAGGCTAAATGCGGCCAACAACGAAGCTAAAACAGCACAAAAAGTTATTGTAGTAGAAAGTACAATAGTAAGTGCAGGGGCTTTAGTCATTCCCTTTGATGATGAACACCGCAACTCAGAAGCTGCCAGCCTAATGAAAATAGATTGGCCTTTTGATGAAACACTAGTCCCTAATAAATCCCTAAACCACAATTTGCAGATGGGTGGATCATAAATAGTGAAAGCAAAGGCTGTGGAGGAGAAATTGCTGAGACAAGCTATCTGGTAGCCTTGTTGTGTTGGCTTGTTGTTGATTAATACTTTCCTTTTCCAGCAAGTATTACTCCTTAGCTTCTAAGAAGTCATCCGTAGTGCCCATTGTGTCAGAGCATTGGAGGGGTCTTCACCGAGCACACCCCGTTAACCACCAACCTTGAGAGTCATGCTTGGGAGTGAAGCCCTAAACACAACTACACACATCATTCACATTGCACAATCCATATGGCCCACAGATTTCATAGTCACTACATTTCCCTTGGTATGTCGACCACCTTAGACTACATCTACCATCATCCATCCAGCAGTACAGTTCAAATTCCCCATTCTCATTTAACAGGAACCACCCCGTGATCATATGATGTATAGGATTTAGGCTAAAATGAATGTATATTTTTGAAGGAGAAAGCCTCACATAGGATGTATGAACTTTCTTCTGACCTTCTAATTTGGGAACCTTAGTAAAATAATTTTGTCCTAACTATCCAATGCATTCTTCACTGGACCAATATGGAATGGTGTTGTTAAACAACATTACCAACTGCGTCCTTCCTGGAGTCATGTCCATTCAGAAAGAGAAGAGCCCACTTGTAGGATCTGAAGAAACCCTCCAGGAAGTTAGCATCATGTCTTTCCACATATTCATGCCAGGCAACAATGTATCTGTTGGATCTGTGAAACTCTCCCAAAAAATCATAGATTCATTATGGGCATCCAGCACAATGAAATTAAAATAGTCCATTAACACTATTCATGATCCTCTCTGACCAATATCAATCGACCAAACTGACTAGCCATTTCTATCCAACAATCTAAGATGACCATCGCTTGAAAATTACAGAACTCTAGGCTTGTTTTTCACAGGATTATCTCTGTTAGCCACCCAATCAATGGACTTCTGAGAGATGGGGCCATACCATATGCCAATATACCATTCTTGGAAATTAGGGTTTGATTTGTAGTGAGCAAAGTCCCCAGTGGAAGGGTATCTACACCATTCACTGCTTCAAAACTATTGTAATGCCCTACAATAATTACAGTAATTGCCAGGAAAAAATACTTCTTCCTTATTTCAACAACCATGATGTTTGTATTTTTCATAACAATTGTGTTACCCAAATTTTCATATGCATTCAAATTTGGCTAAAAACCATACTCGGGCCTCTATTTTTACCATGTCTACCATCCCTAAAATTTTCATGAATTTATTCCATGTTCTTTGGTCTCTGCAATTCGTTATCTCCCTGGTCTGCAATTAAAAATTTCATAAAACTAGCCTTTGGTGTTCAAAATCCTAAAAAACCCTTTGGTCTTGTTATATTTTTATGTTACATTTTTGGCAACTTAAGTCATCCAATTTTCATGTGCCTTTATTAACCCTTTAGTCACCAAGTCTTTGACTCCTGGTGGTTAACTCCTTAACACTCAGCGATCCCGTGAGTGGTTACCGTTTAGGTTGGTAGTCTTAGTTCAAACGGCCAGGACAAGATTCTTGATCCAACAGTTGTCGCATGATCTCGTAGGGTGAAAGATTCCTTCAGATCTTGTGATGATCATCAATTTTATTCTACCTATAGAGCCCAATGTGTTAGTGGGACTAGTGCTACATGGATCCATTTTGGTGGCATGGGATTGGCTAAGGTTGAATACAGGTGGAAGGTTGTCAGTGGGGTCGGGCCCTTTCAGTGGTCAAGAGGCTCTGACATCTGTAGAAGATCGATGGCTGGCATATCTTCACAAAGGTTTGTGTCAGGGCTCACAATGTTATGACAACTACCAATCTTGGTTGGTGTCAAAACTTCCTTCAGTGGGTCCTTATGTGCTACCTTGCTTGAATTTGATTGGTCCACATAACAATGACTTGGATGTCATAGTGGGACTATGTCAGAGGACCTGCAAGGATGTCAAAAAGATGAAGATCAATGGTTGGTGTATCTTTGAAAAGGTTTGTGTCAGAGTATGAGATCTTGTGCCAGCCATCATATTTTCCAAAGTGTTTAGACTTGTCGGTGGATCCAATGCCAGGTCAGGATGAGTTGTCGAGTCCTTATTGGTCGGAATAAAGAGATATGTTAGGTGGTCCCAGTGTCGCATATTGTTGACATGCATGCTTTTGATTGGCTATCGAATGATGATGAGGATTTCCAGGTGGACTGATGTGTCAGTGGGGTCTCAGAAAGGTTAGGATCTAGTGGCTGGCGTAAAAGTGTAAGGAATATTCTGGGGCTATAAGATCATGCGCCCACCGTTAGATCGGTATCTCAAGCGGTGGGTCTAATGTCGAAAGGTTGAAACGTGTATCTGAAATGGTGTAGTTTGATTGGTTGTCAACTGCCACGGTGCTGGTTGGCTTGTTAGGAAGGGTTTTTGACTATTTTAAAGGGTGCATCTAGGCTGTTCATCTGTCGGGAAGGTTATTCATCGATGGTCACATTTTAAAATATATCTGCTAGCTATTAATATTTGAATTTGAATATCTCTATGAGGGTTTTGTGTTCTTTCGGCCACACATGACATCGGTTAGCTTAAGAATTGATTTCTCAAGATGGTTGTGGTTGAGAGGGTGATGGAGGTGACCATTGGCCAATGTTGTAGGGTACTATGCCATGTTCCCGCACTGGGAAGTAATGAAAAGAGTTGGTGCCACCTTTGCAAGCAGTACCTCTTCTAGGGAAGTAAGATCAAATTTGAATCCTTCAGGGCTTAGTGGAGTTGCAAGTGGGTAGATGGGTCAAAGTTGTTGTGTCTGTAGGTGGACTCAGTCTAGGATCAACACGCAAAGAGAAAGATCTGATCTGATGATCAGTTCTTAGTGATTTTCATGATGGGTCAGCAGTGGACACCTGGGGTTTGATATTTTATTGTAAAATTTGTAACCCTAGTTAGGTTAGTTTTGACTCCTACCTACGTGTAGTTGAGTATGTATATATTGTTTTGGAGCCTTTAGTAAAAAGGAGTTGGACAATTTGTAGAAGAAAATTCACCTTTCTTAAAGCCTATCTGTGGTATCATTTCTACCCTCTGGCTCATACAGTTGCATCTCTAGCATTGATGATTCAAATACTGCAGAGGTATTTTGTGACAATCCTTCATGTCCCTATGCTTCCTTGTTTGGATTAGCTCTTATTGGATCAAAGTATATGCATGTTTTCAATGATAGTTTAGGGTTTTTGATCCCTCTTGCTTTCTGCAATTTTGTGTGTTACTATGTTTGATTTGATTTAGATGTTCCTGTGGGTATACCTCAACCCCCTTAACAGTCTTGTCTCAATCCTACACCAAGTTGTAAAAGTGAATGTCTGTTTGCAGGTCATAAGTTGTGTCTTATTCTCAGGCCCTTGTATTTAATACTTATGCAAGCCTACTCAATAAGTTGTGACCTACTAGACCTGAGCTTTTCATTGATCCCATTCCTATATACTGAGATCCAAACCCTAATTTTGGTGCATCACCTAGTAGGTAGTTTTCTTTCAATTCATTTCCCTTACAAGCATCCCTTCTATCCCTTTCCCTCCAAAAGTTTTACTTTCATCTCAAGAAGAAAATTAAGGTGATTATCCAAGAGGAACCAGCCTAGAACCTGGAGGTCTCATCTCAGTTAGCAAAGGTCCCACAACCTAGAGATGATTCCCATATTATACTGAGTCAGCAAGATCAAGAGAGCTTGAGACAAAGGTGCAAACTCACTGTATAATAATTTTGGTGTGCCCGGTGGGACTAGAAGTTATTCAAATTCAAAGATATGCTATCTCTGATATGTAGATTTCATAGTCCAGGCTATTAAAAGTCATTCTATCAAGTATATCTGGTGACTCCACTGATTTCAAAGATCTAAGCTACCTCGTTCAAAGTTTTATGAGAAAGATTGAGACTAGAAGCTCAAAGCCTACCCAATTTTTAGAGTTTCCCTCAAGGAGGAGTCACAAAGGTAGGTCAACTCAAAGGACATCCCCTGCAAGGAGAGTTCAATCTACACCTCCTGATGCTTCAAAAAGGAGACCTTTTCCCTTTCATTCCAGAAGAAGAGGGAGATCTCTAACCAGAGATCTAGAGGAACACTAATACATTCGGGGTGAAATTGCGATGGCAATTTGCAACAGTGGGCAAATGTTATGTCTTTTTGGCTTTTTTTTTTCAATTATACCCCGACAATGTCGTAATTGTGAAGTTAACAAGATATAAGAAAAAAAAAGAAAAGAAAATGTTGGTCATTTCTATAATAGCACCGAGAGCATTTTTTGCAACCGTTGGACAAGGAGATCTATGCAGCTAGGCATCTCTGCGGTGAAAGGGATCTACTAGATTGTACATTCAGAATCCAAAAGGTTGAGAAAGGTATGATTTTAAACTTCACTTCCTCCTCATTTTGTGTTTCCCTCTCTTCCCTTTATCATGCACTCAGGTACTTTGAGCGTCGCTTTTGTATTGTGCAACCCGAGAATGACATCTTTATCTTTATTTACTTATGCTTCATTCTCTACTTTGATTACCTCTGTAATGCATGTGGTCTATGCTTAGTTGGGAGCCGGTTTGAATCTACTGCTATAGACTATGGCTCGTGGCATTCATCCTACTATTGAAACTGTTCCATATGTGCATAGGCGCTATTGAGTCCATTTATTATGTCATGCCCTAGCTCATGGTTGCATGAAGTGATGAACTAAGCCAACTCATGGCCAAGCACCAAGGTCAGTGAGCTATGTGTTTTTACTACATAGCCCACGAGCTAGGGATACATCATTTCCATGTTAAAACTCAGCATTCAAATTTGCGTCCTTGTTGATTTCTTGAAATTGAACTTTCAAAACCAAAATGGTTAAGTGGATGCGAAAAGTTTGGGGTTAAGAAATGGCAAAAGTTAAGATTTTGGAAAGATTCTTGCAAAAAGTTGGGATTTGGGAATTATTCTCACCAAAAGTTCATGATTGGGAGTTGAGACTCGCAAAAAGTTAAGGTTTGAGAATTTTTTTTGTAAAAAGTTAATGTTTCCAATATATTTTTGCGAATAAAATGGAAATGCCTTAGAATTTTTAAATTTTGACATTTCAAAAATCTAGGCAACAAGAATGCATAGGTGGCTCATTGTTGAAGGGGCTCACTGCCTAAAATGCAAAAGCTAGCTATTATTTATGAGACGCAGCTTACTATTGGAGTGTAAAATACAAATTTGAACGAGTTACAATTGCATCTGCATATGCATGAAATATAGTTCATGCTAAAGTACAAATTTATTCTATACAATTACTAAATTGTAGATATATCAGTTCACTATACACATCAATATATCACTATCATATATCATATATCATAAATCACATCAATATCATTGTCATTTATTATGTGTTGATGCCACTTTCTATATATACACCAGACCTACATTCCACAAGTCAACTTGAAACAGAGATGGAATCATGTGAGCACATTACCCAAAAAGTTAGAGATGTCAACAATCTTAAAAAGGATATCTCACGCTATACCAAATAGGACTAGACCAAAAACTTTATTACACCATTATATAGACCAAAACTTGTACCTGTAACAACATTGTCAAACCAGAGGATAGGTTGGAGATAAGAGTGTTAGACCAAACAATGACATCAATGAAAAATATCAATAGCATAGGCATCATCTTGGCTTCTATTGAAATTGAGGGCCTGAGCGCTGGAAACTTGGTATACTATGGTAACTTTTACATTCATGTCTTGGAGCTTGCGATCCTTTCATTGTTTCATATTTTATGAGGGGTCCACTATGTTTGATGGTTTAAACTTGATATTTTTTCATTGTTATATATTCCTCTGTCTACACTTCATTCATTCATTTCTCCACTGTTGAATTTATGAGAGCCCGAGAGCATCCTTGTTGAATAGATGTTTTGATGAATATGTGTTGATATTTTGAGCTAGGGCATCATCTCTAATTTCACTACTTAATGGATTTCTTCCCATTTTCTCTGTATTCAGGCATACTGAGATAGCATCTATCCTATAACACTTTCATGTGGCCTTATGCTTGCTAATTATGTATCTCTACCTTCAAGGCCCACGAGCTAGGGATATCAACCTAGAATTCTGGTAGCCTATGATCATTGGTCTCGCGGATGATACCTAAAGAAGTAGATGATATCATATTTCTACAACTCATAGTTAATATGTTTCTAGATTTTTTATTAGATTGTGTATTAAGTTAATCTATTTATGGCAATCTTTAAAAAATCCACTGTGACTTTTCATAGATGGTGACTGACAATGATAACATGATTTAGACTATAAGTATACTAACTTCTCATGTATTATGAATATATATGAAATTAAGTGTGACTTTCATACATAGTGCAGTCTATATTAATATTACTATTAAATTTTGCTTAAGAATATTATCAGACTTCATAAATAACAATTCTGATTTGATCTCACTCATGGTGATGTTACTAGATGCTTTTGATTCCTTCCCTTTATATCTCTCAATGTGAGAAAGAGGTCACACCTCTTCATCATGTATGCCCTTTGGCAAGAGACACACTATTCAACTATTAGCACCCTTGAAAGAATGCAACTCTTCATTATTTATGCCCTTTGAAAGGGACACAACCTTTCACAATCAGATCTGCACTTCTTATTTATCTCAGAAATGCACTTTTTATTTCCAAATTATTCCCCATTCAAATTAGTAAAAATATGTACACGTGTTATTGGATGGTCTACAAACATGTATAAATAGTCATGTTTGTCAATAGTTTTATTCATCAAAGATATATTCTATAGTGCTTAGTCAATAAGACTATTTATATCTGTGTCTATTGGCTATCCAATAGAACTTCTAGGTGTTTTTAGTACATTATAACAATGTCATAGAAATAGTAATTCAAGAGATTTTGATGGATATATTAAAAAAAATGTATCATAATTTATCACTATGGTTAATTACTTGCAAATATGAGAAAATGGTTACAATAAATCTTGACAATTAAAATTTTAATATTAAACAATATTTTTCATAGTAACATTATAGTTTTTTATTAAAGTAGTAAATAACATATTTCGATAATACTTAAAAAACTCTTTTCGGTAGATAAAACATCAACAAGGACACACAAAAAAGACAAAAAACATAGAGCATAGATATAAATAAAAGCTTTAAACTAAGAACATATTAACTCTATTAAGGGTACTACTAGCTTCCAATTCAACTTGGAAGAAGTTTTGTTAAAGTTCCTAATGGTCTTGACATTGTTTATCACCACACTTATCATTTTTCTTTATGGTACCTCTAGTTCTTGTGTTAAGACCAACATCCCCCTTAGTAGTCATCATAGAACCAAAACCAATTGCGACATGTATGCAAAATGTGGAAATATAGATGAGGCACATGAACTCTTTGAACAAATTCATCTAAGAAATGTGGTATCATGGAATGCCATGATTGCATGATATGTACAAAATGGATTTTTTGAAAATGCTTTAGAAACTTTCAAGAAAATACTATTGCTAATGATTTATTGCTGCTCTATTTTGGTATTTGATGATTGTGCATGCTTAAACATTTAATGTCATTATGGTTATATGAATGGATTCTTTGCCTTAAAACACTATCATGTTCAAAATCCTATATGAAATCTATATGAACATTTCATTTCTATGGGCGGCATAAAGGTGTCTTACAACAAAGTTTGTGAATTGATGGAGTATGTTGGCCCATGTTATGATTACAAAAGTTGGATGCGTATTGTTCAATATAAAAAAAGTATGCATAGGTATGCACTCTCGGCAAATTATATACAACAGCAAGACAATAATCAAAGTAAAAGTGTGGCTATATACATTGATGGAAGGCCAAAAGCAATAGGGAATATTGCGGGTTTTATAAATAGTACATGACCTGGGTCAACTATAAAGCAACCCAATTGCATATTTGAGGCACGGAGGGAAATCATGTATTCATCTGTGTGATAAAATCAATATGTGCAGGGGAAGAGCTACTTATTGATTACAATTTGAACCACATAGATACAAACGAGGCTACTATCATGGGGGTGGTACATACTATTAAACCAACTTCTAATCAATGACTCCAACACACCATTTAGTTATTAAATTTTTGGCTAACATTTTTATACTTGATCTTTGACACAGGGGCACAATATGGAGCAACCGCTCAGAGGGGATGGTGATGATATTCCCAACTTATCTACACATGAGCAGGTAAAACTCATTGTAATTGTGCAAACTAGATAGAAGCAAAATGTTATTTTTTTAATGTTGTTTTCTTCATTGTTTTGGAGTAATTTTGATAATACTAATACTATTGTTTTCACAGAGGGCCGGTGGTCGGAGAGAGGGAAAGAAACCTATAGTCCCTCAAGAGTCCCCCCTTGAGGAGGACCCTTTTTTTATTGATTTAGCAAAGACCGATGACCCGATCGGTTCCATTAAAAAGCTAGTAAAGAAAATTGGAAAATAACTTTTACATTTGTCATCCATATAGCCTCAGAGTCAGGAAATAAAAGAGAGGGGAGCTAACTTGTTGCGCACTTCTGAAAACTTAAAAGTAAGTATTAATGAAATTTTTAATTATAACAAGAGTTCAATAATGGTTTTTATGTTATGCTCTTTTATGGCATTAATTAAAATATGGATGCATTGTCTTTACAAAGTTATTTGCGTAATTTTGAAATTCATTCCCATGATGAGGGTACTGTAGCTACTAGAAAAGCATGGGACACACAAGCTCGACTCTGGTGGTTTTTCAAAACTTCAAGCACGAGTTGTAAGTATTAGTAAATGAAAAATTGTATCAATTTTTTTATATATTGCAAGGAATTTTTTTTTGATGAAACAATGGAAGTAAAATTCACGATACCAAGCAAAAATGTCACTGTCACTACACTACACACAGTGCATTTGTCTGCATCAAGATCCACATTGTCTACAATAAACCCAATTTCTCTACAGGTCTTGCTGACAATCTGATCATAATCCACAAATGTATACCAAAGCAGTGTGACTACAACATCTTGCAGATTACCTCTCTATTATGTTTTGATGGACTCTCAAACTCTATTCCAAAACCCCCATTTTGCACAAGCTGGAATTAAGGATATTGGGGGAGGTTTTGGAATTCGGCTTCATGCCTTCCAAATCCATTTGATCATAGTTTATATACATCCTTTCTCACAATTTGTGTGCTTAATCTTCAATCTTTGTGTCCCAAGAGGCAACTCTTCAATGAGGCGTTCTTGGTAAAGAGTGCACGTGTTAGTAATTATAACTTCTACATACACTGTAGATACATGGAGTTATACAAATCAATAATTTTCCTATATGGTAATTCCTGTCAACAATTGAAAAATAATTTACTACAGATTACATGTGTAATATTATTGCATGAAAATCATGCAAATCATCACATGAAAATCATGCATCTACTTTATTCATCAATGTCTACTTCCTTTTCTTATTGACTGGATGTATTTCATCTTTTACATTTCTTTTTGCCTTGCTTTCATGTTTTTGGTAGTGGTTTGTTTGCTTTTGAAGGCTGATTTTATGGTTTATCCTATCTTTGTTCTCTTGATTGAGTTTGAATCCAAGCCCGACATCTTGTAGTTCTTCAACACAAGGATTGATATGTTCAAGTCTTTGAGGGATACCAATGGGATGTGAGAGAGAGAGGGGGACAGTGGCAGATGCTTTTCTTCTTGATAATGTCCTCATTTGTTCAAGAAGAAAAGCATTTGCATGGTTCAAAACCAATACATTCAAGTGGCAATTACACAAGGGACAGTCACTGTGAGATGTCCTCATTTTTGACAAGGATAGTCACAAATGAGGATAGTCACTATAAAGACAACATGATAATGTACAATCACTGTAAGGACAGTTTCATTTTCATTCTCACCTAGTGTTGTTATTTGAAATAGAGAGATGTCCTCATTTACGACAATAAAGAGGATACCTTTGAGGGCAATTAAGGGATTCTAACATTTCCCTCAAAGGTATCCTCTTTGTTGTCACAAGTGAGGATATCTCTCTATTTCAAATAACTATCCTTACAATGATTGTACATTATCATGTTGTCACAAGTGAGTGCACAACTGCTACCTCTTGTTCAAAAAGCTTCTAAAAAAATGACATTGCATTTGCATATGCATGACTATAAAATCATATGGAAAGGTATAGGATTGCATATCCTGGTGATGTATGAATCTTAGAAGTAGTTGATGCTCCAGGATTGCATCACTTGGTTGATTGCTTAATCTTCCCACAAAAGGGCCATAGGCCTCATCGCGATGAAGCTTCTGATAGTGATCTTGATGGGGATATCTACTTTGTTTCTTGGGACTCTAGGCTTATGCCAGAAAGTGGTAAGATTTGGGATATCTACTTTGTTTCTTAACACTGATATATATATATATATATATATATATATATATATATATATATATATATATATATATATATATATATATATATATATATATATATATATATATATATATATATATATATATATATATATATATATATATATATATATATATATATATATATATATATATATATATATATATATATATATATATATATATATATATATATATATATATATATATATATATATATATATATATATATATATATATATATATATATATATATATATATATATATATATATATATATATATATATATATATATATATATATATATATATATATATATATATATATATATATATATATATATATATATATATATATATATATATATATTGACTACTGTGTATCTAATGTTTTCGGTGATTCCTACTTTTTATTCTTGTCTCTCCCCTGAATTTTGATGTTTCTCGAATCCTCAGTTATATGCAGTGCTTCTATATATTCCCTCTATCTTTTGTATCCACGTAGGATGGTTGCCGGCTTTTGTTTGAGTGTTGACATTCTCTTTATGAATCCCCTGTCACAAAGTATACACCAGAGGTGAAGGTTTATAAACTCCAATTTTTACTCACTGTCGAAGTATACTGTTCTATTTGATGTATTGACAGCCTATGAGGAATTGAATTATTGCTGGTGCCTCTTGATTGTCGCAAATCATTCTTTCTATTTGAGTATGTTGATCTAGAAACCCCCTATCCCATAGATGACTGTAAGTTTCACTGGATGATTGGAATGTTGCTGCAGAAACACAAAAAATGTCCCCAACTATAGAAAAGTAAAACTTGATAATCTTATCATTGTTATTGAGTAACATAAAATGGTTATTGAGTAACATAAGGTTGTGGAGGCTTCTGTTGGAGAGCACAGGAAGCTTCATGTTGTTGCAAAGCTCCTTGCTATGGTGATATCTTTGCTTTGAGAATCCTTCTAGGGTTGTCAAAAGCCCATTGATTACTGTATTGCTATTCAGCTAGCAACCATTCGGATTGGATAAACCCCTTTTGCCAATATGCAGAGGTGATGGCATGGACTTCTACAGTTCATAGGTGGGAAGGGTAATATTAGCAATGTACCCTCCTATTTTTGTTATAGTCTGTTAACTCTGTGTTAGCAATAATGGTACCAATGATACCAAAAGCTTACTTTAACTGTAATATATTTACAATGTAACACAGTTATTTATGTTATAATTAAATTTATATATAATTTTCTATATCTAATTCCTATTTTAAGGTTGATATTTATTTTCTTATATTTTCATAGTTTTTTAGTACAAACAGACCTGAACTCAACTTGGTTTTGCTAGATCCTCAAATCCACCCTTGAACCAAACCAAACCATGATCTAAACCAGAACTAGCAACTTGGCTTTAAAGTCAACTATTGAAAAAGTATCTAGGCTTTTCTGCAGAACAAGACAAATAGGCTATAGCGATTAATGAAATGAAGATGAATGTTCTGAATAACTATATTTTTTACATAAAGCTAATTATAGATGCATAAACATGCCTTTTTTTCAAGGAGAGAATTGTTCATGAAAATTGGGAATGATCAATTATTTTTTACTTAGTGGATGTTTATATTCCTTTAATTTATATGGACTTGAAGTTGAAGTTGTGTTGCACTAGTTTGTGCAGATGTATACCATCTTGATTTTAAAATCTATTTCTAAAAGCTTTAGCCTATTTGTAGGTGCAAAATCTTCATTCCTTGGACCATCCTAATGTTTTGAAGTTTTATGCATGGTGAGTTAGTGATGATAGGTTGTGTTTCTTATTTCTAGTCCTTTTGTAGTCTAGTAATTTCTTCTACTTTTCATTCCTATACTATTTCATATGTGATGGCTCTGCCATGTTGTAAGTCATTAGTGAGTTTTGTAATGGATTGAGATGTTCTTTTCCACATTAATTAAAGTGAAGGAAATACAGATTGTTTATATAGAAAAGGAAAGATTTTGAAACTTAATTTGAGCATAAATGTAACATGGTGCACAAATATACTCTATATTTGCATCTAATAGGTTTACCTTTTTAGGTACGAGACTTCTGCACATCTGTGGCTTGTGCTTGAGTACTGTGTTTGGGGGGGATCTTCTAACATTATTACGGCAGGTAATTTTTTCGGATCCTATTACTTAGTAATCAATTCTTTCTTAACAAAGAAAATCATGTACAAAATTATTACAGGTAAGAATTTTCTGTAAATCTTATTTGTTAATAACCAACCCTTTCTTAACATACAAAATTATGTTTTTCTATTAAGACTAGGGCAGTTTGATATTAAATTGTTTCCAAAAAACTAAAAATTGAATATGTTTTAGTCTTAATGCCTCCTACTTTTGGTCAACTGAGGTTCATATAAGGCATATAAACATTTTAGATAATATACTTAGAGTATGTTTGAAATGTTCTGCTCTCTCTCTCTCTCTCATGTGGAAGCTGCAAGAGTCTCATTTGAAATTCATATAAGTTTTAGTTTCAATGTGTATGTTTCTATAAGCATACACTACCATGTGATGATTGATGTATCTTTAAAGAAGAACATGGTAATTGCGACGGGGTTAATTTGTACCCAGAACAGGGTAATTTGTCCTAGAATTTTTTTTTAAATTTTATTTTGTATTCATCACAATTGCGAAGCACACACAGTGAATTGTGATGGGGGCACTGTATAGGTGACGCTCACTCACGTCGCAATTGTGATGGTTGTCACATGATTGCATGCGGCTTCCCAAGCACATGCGACCATAAGACAAGCCATCACAGTTGCACTGGTGTTCATCGCAATTGCGATGGTTGTCGCATGATCACATGTGGCTTCCCAAGTGCATGCGACCATGCAACAAGCCGTCACAGTTGAAGTCGTAATTGCGATGATAGAGGAAAGACGTCATATTTTGTGACTAAAAAATAGCGACATCTATGACTGTCGTAATTGCAACACATGGCTATCACAATTGCAACACATAGCCATCGCAAATCGATGCCAAATTTATTACTGGAAGATTCCAATCCAGCAACAGATACAGCTCATATAGTTGTCAATCTTCAGATTCCAACACCTACAATGGCAAGATAGTTTTCTTTTGCTCCATTCAACAAAGGTAGCCCATTGGCCTTTTCTCAACATCATGATGTGCCCTTGGTGGCACTTAAGAGTATACCTAATTTCACAGGTGAGGGGCAGACAACTACTTTTGAGCACATAAGAGATGTGACCACCATATGCAGCATACACAACATTACTCAAGAAGATGTGGCCACAAAGTTATTAGCAGCCTCTTTAAAAGGTAAGGCTCTAGAATGGTTTAGAACTCTAACTGTTGGTTCTATTACTTCTTGGGATGAATTAGGGGATGCATTAAGTAAGCATTTTGAGGATAAATCAAATAACTTGTCTCTAGTTGAGCAGTTAACCACTATTAAGAGAGACCCTCAAGAGCAAATGATAGATTATAATAGTAGATTGTTTAAAACATAGAATAGAATCCCAGTCTCAGTGAGACGTGTTAGGCTATTTTTCTGTCATAGCAAAATCTTATGAAAATGGCCTATTTTATTTGCAAGCTTTGTTTTTGCCTCCTGCCCTATGTTCTTCACTGATTGTCACCTAGCTCTGGGCCAAATTTCATGTGCTAATTCACAAGATCTAGAAAGATATTCAAGTTCTAAGGTCTGTGGGAAACAAAATTTCAAAATCTCCCTAAGTGTCAAAAACCCACAATGTTTCTGAAAATCCATGATGTTTTTGACCTTTCAGGCTTGCATAAAGTCCTCAATATTTTTGCATCCATGTTTACCTTTGTGTCAATGTCGAAAACCTTGTTTGTTTTTGATCCTTTACTGTTGTGAAATCTTTGTGTGTTTTTCCAGTTCCCTGTCTGCCAGCTTTCCTTAAGTGTGCAAGTGCGATGATAGGTGGGCCTTGGCCTTCAAAAGCTCTTCCTGATTGGCTGTCGCATGGCCGCATGTCAGAATTTTCTGACATACGATCATGCGAGCGCCTGCCACCTATCCGTGTGGTCCCAGTTCTCAGTGATGTTCTTCTCAGCTACTTGGTGGTTAGTTTTTTATTCAGTGACCTGGTGACTATGTAGTCATGCAATCTCTTCTTTTGTGGTGGTTAGCGGTTAGCATCTCACGACTTGGTGAGTGGTTTGTCACGAAGTCACTGGATGCTTGGTGGTTGGTAGGTGGGCTCATTTCTTCAAGTGGCAGGAAAGGAGATCGACGGTCAGTGTGTGATTGCAAGAAATATTCTTTCCCCTTGCGATCATGCACCTATCATTAATTTTGTTTGCAGAGCGCGGTGGTCCCGGTGTCAGAGGGGAGGCAGAGATGTGTTCTGATTGGCCGTCACATGGCCGCATGTCAGACTTTTCTGACATGTGATCATGTGACCACCTGCCACCTGTCCACATGGTCCCAACTTTTCATTGTGTTCAGTTGCCTAGCGGTTAGTTTTCTTCTGGTGACCTGGCGACTTGCAGTTTTCTCTGGTCGCTGAATCCCGGCAGTTAAGTCCCCACCATTTGGTGACCTGGTAGACAGTTAATTTTTCCATAGTCACGTGGTCGCTAGATGGTGGGCCTAGTATTTCATAAGTGGAGTAACAATGCGAGAGATCTACAGTTGCCACATGATCGTGAGGAATATTCCTCTCCCTTGCAATCATGCGACCGCCGTTCAATCTTGGGCTTGCAAGGCATGGGTCCTATGGTAGAGGTGACTCAGTAGTTGCAATGAATGGAGGTGTGACATGTGGCGTATGGTGGGCCTAGGTCTATGGTGTGGTGACAGGTGGCATCATGTGTCGTAGTTGTAGAGTTAATGGTGGGGTCTGAAGTTTGGCGAAGTGGATAAGGTCTAGCAGTGCTAATAAATTCCTTCTTGTCACTAGTTCATGAGATGATTTCATAGTTCGCTAGTTAGTCTCATGACTTGGCGATGAGTGGTCATGTGGTTTCTGAGTATAATTGGAGTTAAGGTTTTCATCCCGTGACTAGGTTTTCACCTTATCACCAGTTTGTTGAGGGTTAACCTATGGTGCTTGATGAGTTAGGGGATCTGAAGCCTAGGAAAGGTAGAGAGATCTATGGTCGAGACTTAATTGCCGATCTCTGATCAAATCAGGGCCACCGATGTGCTGCTGGCACCAAGACTTAGCCGTTGGAGTTCAAATTCAAATCTCAGAGGTGTTTCCAATGACCAGGAAGGACTGAAATTGATGACAGAGGGGGCCAGAGTTGGTGAGATTGATCTTCTGCGCCGTCCCATTATGGTCCAGGGTGCCTTGAGGGTTTGCAGGGATTTGTGCCGTGTGGAGGAGGATAGTTTTATTAGCTCAAGTCGTGATTTTAGGGTGATTTTTTTTACTTTCTCTCTTGGCAGATTTGTGATCTTCTATGCTCTATTCTAAGACTTAGCCATTGGAGATCTTCTTTGATCTGTTCCTCTAAGATTGCTTGGTTTCCTGCCCCTGTAGTAAATGCTGATGTAACTTTTGGTTGGTTGGGTAGTTGAAACCCTAACCCTAGCTATCCCTAAGCTTGTTGGATTCTCTCTAAGAATTTCAAGGCAACTAGTGGTATAAATGGCAGGTTGTTCAATTTTGTTAGGGTTCCTTCTTCTGCAAATTTTTGAGGAGAATTGGTTCCAAGTGAAGGGTCCTTTTCCTGTAGATTTCTCCTTCTCTCTGTATATAGAGTGTTCTTCTTTCTCTTGTTGGTTCAGAGAATACAGTGCATGTTGTAATAGATTTGTCTTATGTATGAGAAGTGAATATATTCTTACTATTACTGAGCTATCTCCATTTGAATTCTAAGTCCATTAATCATACATCAAGGGTGTTTGATCTTTCCATTTGCATTGCCTATGTGTTTTCAAGTGGAGTTGTCTTCATAGAGATAACTGGTTCAGGGTTAGTGTTTTTGTATGTATAAGCTGAGGTGTTAAGGATATTTCATGCTTGTCTTCTAGTGGATGCTGGTTAATGTATTATCTATTTATAGGTCTCTTCTAAGGGGAGGGTTAAAATCCTTTGAGTGGATAATAGCATACTTGAATACATAGGTGGGTGTTAAGTTGAGGTTTGGTCATGGTGTGTGATTGATGTCAGACATCAACATATTGAATCTATTATTTTCTTGTTTCATAGCTGTCTCTTGCAGTAGGGTATTTGACTCTGTGGCCCATTGGACAAGGCACTAGTCTATCAGAGACTAAGGGTTTCTCAGGGGTCCCTTCAAACTCATCTTTAAAATTATTTCCTTTCAGCTCCACCCTTTCCCTTTCATGTTGTTAGGATAGGTTTCTAGCTTTCAATCTCATTCCATGCAAGTAGGGCTATTGCATGAGACTTTCTATCATTGGGGTACAAGATACCTATAGGAGATTGATTGCTATTCCACATTAATCTGTCTATAGGCCTTTGGTTTGTCATGAGGGGTCTTGAATGTGTAGATAAGGCAATACCTACCTGAGTGAATGTGGAGCTCAAAAAAGAAGGAGGATTTCTCTCTATCCTCATCAATTGGTGTGTTTTTCTTGTCAAGCTTGAGTGCCTAACCTGTGATTCTAAGTCCAACTATTTGATTCAAGCTTGATCCTACAAGGAAAAGAACCAACAAGACCATCAGCTGACCACACCTTCCTTTACTATTTACAAAGCCTAAATGGTCAAATTTCTATCATGATCCAGTCTATGGGTGGTACTTCTCTACCCCAAGCTTTTGACATAGCTGTCAGGGTTGAAAATTCTTTAATCCAAGCAGGCATGATTGCTAGAAGGCCTCCAATGCCCATTTTTCCTAGCCTTCAACCCATTGCACCTACCCAAGTACCCCCATTTACCCCTATCCCAACCATTTTGGCACCCCAAGCTAGTACTAGTGGTCAAGAGCTGAGGGCTAGTTTCTCTCAAGAGTTACAACAAATAAAGAGCAGTCAACAAAGCAGTCAGCAAGAAATGACTAACTTGTTGCAGACCTTGACTAAAGAGGTCACAAATCTAAAGAAGAAAGGTCAAAGAATCAGACCACCATTTAAGTCACAAGGCCAAGGTCCTAATTAGCAATATCAAAATCAAGGACAGCCTTATCAAAAAAATAGACCACCGTACCAAGGAGGCTATCAAGGACAAAGACAGTTTTAATCAGAGACCATTCCACAGAGACCATTCCAACCATATAACCCTACACCTCTAAATTCTACTAATCCAGTGAGGGATGTGGTTTCTAGCCAAAATAATGTGGCTATGGAGAATGAATGGTATTTTCCTTGTAATCAGCCTCATAATCAAGCTACATGTTCAAATGGATGGATGAACCAAGCTCTAATGGTTCAAAATGCCTCACAAGCTCAATCAGAGGTTTCATCCAGTGGGTCAGTTCCTCAACGAGAATCAAAAGAGCATGAGACTACTCTCTTTAATTGGGAGCAACCAGACTTCAATGGAGTCAATGATGAAGCTGCTTTTGTTGCCTTTACAAGAGAAAAAAGAAGAGCTCAAGACATGGAGAGAGTGGATTCCAACTCCAAAGCTACTACATCTGCAGAGCCACTGTAGCAAGCTACTCCCATCACACCTAAGGAGGCTCCAAGTAGAAACTCTAAAGGAAATGCCACACAAGGTAGGAACTCAAAGCCATCTCCCTTTTATGTATCTTTAATCATTAGAAAAATTTTAGTGCATAATTGTATGGTAGATAGTGGAGCTACTAGCACTGTAATACCCAAGAAAGTAGCTGACTAGTTAGGACTAAAATATGAGCCCTTCCAAAAGAAGGTTACCCAACTTGATGGATCCTCAGTCAATACTATAGGTGTGGCCAAGGATACCAGTCTAATCCTGCATGCTAGTCCTAATTTCTCCATCCTCCTTGATATATATATTATAAATCTCCCTGCATTATTTTCTATGTCTTTCAAGGGAGTTTATAGCCAAGATAGGAGGCTATCTATCTTTTGATTAGTCTCACATGTTATTTCATACAAGGTATGGGACCAAGGTCACCATTAAATCAGAACCATTAGCAGCACACCATATAGAGCCATATGTGTCTAATGCCATCAATGTAAATTACCCTATATTTGATGACAGTGACTTTTAAACCATTAGTGAAGCAAGCACAAAGATAGAGAGTATCCTTGATAAGCTTCTAGATGAAAGAGCTTTAGAGGCCCAAAAAAATCTGATCTAGGATTTTGGTTTGGGAAACTACTTGTTACAAGAAAATGATGCTATAGAACCTGACCTTTTTAAGGATGCTAACTCAGAAAATCAGAATAGTCAAGTTTGGGAGCTATACTTTGATGGAGCTAGAAGTAGACATGGTTCTAGTGGTGGTGCTATGCTGGTGTCCCCAAAAGGAGAAAGGTATTATATTGCCTTTAGATTTATTTTCTCCTACACTAGAAATACTGCAGAGTATGGAAGCCTAGTCAATGGACTAGAATGGGCTAGAAAAAGAGGGCTTAAGGCCTTAAAAGTTTATGGTTACAGTGAGTTAGTTGTCAACCAAGTAAGAGGGATAAGTGAAACCAAAAATGACACCATGAAAGCATACAAACATAGAGTTTGGGAAGCAATTGAATATTTCCATGCTTTCAATATTGTTGCTATCCCTAGAAAATTAAATCAAAATGCAGATAGGTTAGCTGTTGTTGGGTCCCAATATGATATTCCAAATAGCATTTCAAGAGAAATAGATGAACAACATATCAAAGTGATTGTTAGACCATCTATCCCAAATAATGATTGTTTGAAAAAGATGTTTTTTCAGAACACAATCAAGATAGGCTATCTCAAAACTATGGTGATCAAGTAATACAACTCAAGTCTAATAAGATGCCTAGAGGTCTCATTACCTTAGAGACTATCTTCAACAAGCATGATGAAGTCAAGAAAAGAAAAGCTGGCCTGGTAGTCCAACAAGAACATTGTGTTGAACTAGAGTTGGAACTAGGCAAGAGCCTACAATTTGGAAAGGTGAACACTGAATTGGAAAAGCAAACTTACACTCAGTTATTCAAAGAATTCAATGATGTTTTTGCATGGCAATATGAGGATCTCAAAGGTTTTGATCCTGCCCTTGCTCAGCACACTATTGAGTTAGAACCAAATGCCAAACTAGTGAGGAAAAAACAAAGGCTTGTTAATCCTAAGATTGAGCCGCTTATGCATAAAGAAGTGCTCAAATTGATAGAGAGTGGTATCATCTACCCCATTAAGCATACTAGTTGGGTTTCCAACCTTGTTCCTATTAGGAAGAAGAATGGGGAGTTGAGGTTATGTGTTGACTTCAAGGATCTTAATAGGGCCTCATTAAGGGACCGCCATCCACTACCCTCCATGGAACAAATTTTACAATGTGTCTCTGGATCCAAGAGATTTTCATTACTGGATGGCTATTCAGGATACAATCAGATCTTAGCAAATGAAGAGGATCAATACAAGACTGCATTTACAACCAAGTGGGGAACCATGGCTTATCAAAAGATGCCCTTTGGTTTGTCAAATGCAGGTGCCACATTTCAAAAGGTAATGGATATGGCCTTTAAGAGCCTAATGTACAAGTTTGTTTTGGTCTACTTAGATGACATAACTGTCTATTCAAAGCATGCAGTAGAACACATCAAACATCTGAGGAATATTTTTGAAAGGTGTAGAGAATTTGGGATATCTCTTAATCCCAAGAAATGTGTGTTTGTAGTTCATGAAGGAAAATTGTTAAGATATGTAGTATCCAAAGAAGGAATTATAATGGATCATGAGAGAATTACAGCTATCCTAGAGCTACCCCTACCACATAACAAGAAAAGTCTCCTATCTTTCATAGGAAAGATTAACTTTGTTAGGAGATTCTTACCTAACATTGCAAATTTACTCAAGCCTTTGACAACCATGTTAAAGAAGAGTTCAGCTTTTAGTTGGACCAAAGAAGGGAAAGCCAATTTTCAAGCCATTAAAGAGGCCCTAACAAGAACTCCTACCCTCTTAAACCCAAATTTCAGTAAGGATTTCATCCTTTATGTTTATGGAGGTCATGATGTTATATCTACAATGTTGACTCAAGAAAATTCAGATGGATTGGAGCAGCCTATTGCTTTCTTTAGAAAAGGTTTGGAAGAATATGAATAGAGATACTCTTTTGTAGAGAAACATGTACTTGTTGTGGTTAAGAGCCTCAAAAAATTCAGATACCTATTGACCCATAGAAAGGTACATTTGATGGTTACTCATCCAAGTGTCAAGGAATTTTTTCTTTCCAAGGACCTAAATGGAAAAAGAGCTAGTTGGATCACCAAGGTGATGGAGTGTGACATTGATATTCAGACTACCAAGCTAGTTAGAGGAAGAGGTCTTTGTGAACATTTGGTAGAGGATGAAAGTTTAAAGAAATTAGAGCAAATGGATGCATCTCTGGTGGTGCACTCTATAGAAGAGCAAGCCAAGGCAACAAGCTAGTTGCCTAATATGATCAATTATTTGAAGACAGAGCAATGTCCTGCAAGTTTGGATTCAGCTTAAAGAAGGTATTATAAGTTACAATCTATTCCTTTTGTGCTGATTGATCATGTTTTTCTTAGGAAAAATCACAATGGTTTCCTTTTAAGATGCATAGACTCAGAAAAGGTAGTAGACATCCTATTTGAGTTTTAAGATGGACCTTCTGGAGGTCACTTTTCTCCTTGGACTACTTCTTTTAAGATCATGAGGGCTGGATACTATTGGCCATCTATCTTTAAGGATAGTCATGATTATGTTAGGAAATGCATCAAGTGTGCCATGTTTGTAGGAAAAGAAAGGCTTGCAGCCTTTCCCCGACAGCCAGTCAGAACAGAGAAACCCTTCATGAAGTGGGCCATAGATTTCATAGGAATGATCAATCCTCCATCTAGTGCAGGACATAAATGGATAATTACTGCAATAGACTACTTCACTAGATGGACAGAAGAAATTGCATTGAAACAAGCCAATGAGAGTGTTGTCCTAAGCTTTTATGATGATATAATCCATAGGTTTAGCACTCCTAATTCCATCATTTCAAATAATACCTTAGCATTCACAAGCCTCAAAGTCTCAGAGTGGGTAGTCAAGAATGGCATCTATTTGAATACTAGTTCAAATTATTACCCCCAAGGCAATGGCTTAGCAGAATCCACCAATAAGAACATGATTAGGATAATCAAGAAGACTCTTCAAGAGAATCAGAGAGATTGGCACACAAAGCTCAGATCTGCCTTGTGGTTAGATAGGATTACCCCAAAGAAAATTATTGGTAATTCTCCTTACATGTTAGTGTATGGCAAGGAGGCTAAGTTGTCCATTTTAGCTGAATTGCCAGCTTTGGACTTAGCTACTCAATATGCCCTATTTGATGAAAAGGATCCCTTACAGATCAAATGTGCTCAATTGATGGAATTAGAAGAACTTAAAATAAATTCAATGCAAGATATGGAGTTCCATCAGAATCAAAAAAAGAGGAGTTTTGACAAAAGGGCCAGAGTCAGAAATTTCAAGGTTGGGGATGTAGTCCTCAAGTGGGATGAGTTCAGATCCAGACTTGGTAGATACACAAAATTTGATTCATTTTGGGGTGGACCATTTGTTATAAAAAAATGTAGGGGCTCCAATGCTTTTCAACTATCAAATATGGAGGGAGATGCCCTGCCAATTTCAGTCAATGGATTCCACTTGAAACCCTGTTTTGAGGTTAATCCCTCTCTATAACCTTTTGTATAAAATGCTTTCCTGCTTTCTTCCTGCTTTCTAGTTAGTTTACTACTTTTCAAGAAGTGCTCTGAGCACAGTTCCAGTTTCATCTACCTATGAGAATTTTGAAAAATTTTGATGTCCCCATGCCCAATGGATGTTCAAGGTCACTGGTTTCCATGTCTAGCAGGCTGACATCGAGTAGAAATTGCCAAAATGTTACCCAAATTTTCATATGCATTCAAATTTGGCTAAAAACCATACCCAGGCCTCTATTTTTACCATGTCTACCATCCTTGAAATTTTTCACAAATTTATTCCATGTTCTTTGATCTCTGTAATTCGTTATCTCCTTGGTATGTAGTTAAAAATTTTGTAAAAATAGTCGTTGGTGTTCAAAAGGCTAAAAAACCCTTTGGTCTTGTTATATTTTCATGTTACCCTTTTGGCAACTTAAGTCATCCAATTTGCACGTGCCTTTATTAACCCTTTAGTCGCAAAGTCTCTGATTCCTGGCGGTTAACTCCTTAACACTCAGCGATCCCGCGAGCGGTTACCATTTAGGTTGGCGGTCTTAGTTCAAATGGCTAGGACAAGATTCTTGATCTGACGGTTGTTGCATGATCTCATAGGGTCGAAAGATTCCTTGAGATCTTTCGATGATCATCAATTTTCTTTTGCCTGCAGAGTCTAGTGTGTCAGTGGGACCGGTGCTACGTGGATCTATTTTGGTGGCTTGTGATTGGCTAAGGTTGAATATAGGTGCAAGGTTATCAGTGCGAATGAGCCCTTTCAGTGGTCAAGAGGCTTTGACATCTACAGAAGATCGATGACTGACGTATCTTCACAAAGGTTTGTGTCAGGGCTCAGGATCTTAGAACAACCCCCGATCTTGGTTGGTGTCAGGACTTCCTTCGATGGGTCCTTATGTGCTGACTTGCTTGAATCTGATTGGTCCACATAGAAATGACTTGGATGCCGCAGTGGGACCATGTCAGAGGACCTGCAAGGATGACAAAAAGATGAAGATCGATGGTTGACATATCTTCACAAAGGTTTGTGTTAGAGTATGAGATCTTGCGCCAGCCATAAGATTTGCAAAAGTGTTCAAACTTGTTGGTGGGTCTAGTGCTAGGTCAGGATGAGTTGCCGAGTTCTTATTGGTCGAAATAAAGAGATATGTCAGGTGGTCCCAGTGCCACGTATTGCTGACATGCATGCTTTTGATTGGCTGCTAAATGATGATGAGGATTTCCAAGTGGACTGATGTGTCAGTGGGGTCTCAGAAAGGTTGGGATCTAGCTGCTAGTGTAAAAGCATAAGGAATATTCTAGGGCTATAAGATCATGTGCCGATTGTTAGATCGGTATCTCAAGCAGTGGCTCCGATGTCAGAAGGTTGCAACATGTATCTAAAATTGTGTAGTTTGATTGGTTGTTGACTACCGCGGTGGTGGTTGACTTGTTAGGAAGGGTTTTTGACTATTTTAAAGGGGGCATTTTAGAGGGTGATGGAGGTGATCGTTGGCTAGTGTTGTAGGGTACTATGCCGTGTTCCTGCACCGAGAAGTAATGAAAAGAGTTGGCACCACCTTTGCAAGAAGTACCTCTTCCAGGGAAATAAGATCAGATTTGAAGGCTTCATGGCTTAGTGGAGTTGCAGGTGGGTAGATGGGTCAAAGTTGTTGTGTCTGTAGGTGGACTCAGTCTAGGATCAACATGCAAAGAGAAAGATCTGATTTGATGACCGGTTCTCAGTGATTTTCATGATGGGTCAGTAGTGGAAACCTGGGGTTTGATGTTTTATTATAAAATCTGTAACCCTAGTTAGGTTAGTTTTGACTCCTGCCTGCATGCAGTTGAGTATGTATATATTGTTTTGAAGCCTTTAGTAAAAAAGAGTTGGACAATTTGTTGAAGAAAATTCACCTTTCTTAAAGGCTATCTGCGGTATCATTTCTACCCTCTAGCTCATCCAGTTGTATCTCTCCCATTGATGATTCAAATATTGCAGAGGTATTTTGTGACAATCCTTCATGTCCCTATGCTTCCTTGTTTGGATTATCTCTTATTGGATCAAAGTATATGCATGTTTTCAATGATAGTTTAGGGTTCCTGATCCCTCTTACTTTCTGCAATTTTGTGTGTTACTATGTTTGATTTGATTTAGATGTTCTTGTGGGTATACCTCAACCCCCTTAACAGTCTTGTCTCAATCCTACACCGAGTTGTAAAAGTGAATGTCTATTTGCAAGTCATAATTTGTGTCTTATTCTCAGGCCCTCTTATGAAATACTTATGCAACCCTATTCAGTAAGTTGTGACCTACTAGACCTGAGCTTTTCATTGATTCCATTCCTACATACTGAGATCCAAACTCTAATTTTGGTGCATCACCTAGTATGTAGTTTGCTTTCAAGTCATTTCCCTTACAAGAATCCCTTCTATCCCTTTCCCTCCAAAAGTTTTACTTTCATGTCAAGAAGAAAATTAAGGTGATTATCTAAGAGGAACCAGCCTAGAACCTGGAGGTCTCATCTCAGTTAGCAAAGGTCCCACAACCTAGAGATGATTCACATGTTATACTGAGTCATCAAGACCAAGAGAGCTTGAGACAAAGATGCAAACTCAATGTATAACAATTATGGCATGCCCGGTGGGACTAGAAGTTATTCAAATTCAAAGATATGCTATCTCTGATATGCAGATTGCATAGTGTAGGCTTTTAAAAGTCATTCTATCAAGTATATCTGGCGACTCCACTGATTTCAAAGATCCAAGCTACCTCGTTCAAAGTTTTATGAGAAAGATTGAGACTAGAAGCTCAAAGCCTACCCAATTTTGAGTTTCCCTCAATGAGAAGTCACAAAGGCAGGTCAACTCAAAGGACATCCCCTACAAGGAGAGTTCAATCTACACCTCCTGATACTTCAGAAAGGAGACCTTTTCCCTTTCATTCCAAATGCAAAATAGATTAATTCTCAGTCATGCTTGGGCATGAAGCCCTCAACACAACTACACACATCATTTCCATTTGTATTTTTCATAACAATTATATTGAACTTAAATAGAAAATAAACAGGCTACGAGGTGAGCAACATTGTTGAAGTAGTGTAGTCAATCCCGCGGAAACAAATTCAAAAATTTGACTGCCTGTAGCAAACGTTCAACTCAAAGAAATTCAGATACTGCCTGAGTAAAGTCTACATTCCACATATTTTCATCAATAACATTTTTCGGTAATTTTCTTTTGAATTAAAAAAAATGATAATGATAGTATGTATAAGATTTTCCTGCTCCACTTAAGGGAATAACTTCTTTTCCATACCAGTGTGCCATGCCATTATTGGAAAAAAAATTAAAATTAATATTGTACTGAGAGCACAAAATGAATGTAAAAAGACAAAGTTAAATGTTATTTTGTTCATGTAACTTTGTTCATTATTAAAACAACTTTAATATTATTAAAGTTAAAATTTGGTTTTAGTAATTTTCTGTGATATATATTATAGTAGTTGAAATTTTATTGAATAATTTAATTATATTAGATTAATATTCATTTTAACCAAAAAAAGATTTGTATTCTAACAGTTTTTTAATAGAATCAATAGAAAGAAAAAGGGATAAATAACACTTGTATAAATATTTGGAAAAATAAAATTAAATAAAAAATTTAGAATTGTTATTTGATTTTTCTAATTTTATATATTAAGTAATAAAATTAGTATAAAAATTTAATGTTTCAAATATTATTGTTTTAATTTAAAATAATAATAATAAAGATTATGACATTGGATTTCTACATTTTATCATGATTAACTTATTATATTTATAGTTTAAACTGTGTGTATTGTATTTGCATCAAATTACATTTGGTGATCCATCATTAACATTAAAGATCTATAATAATAATAATAATAATAGAACCTAGAGCTCATGAGAAGTAATAAAATTACTAAAGCTCTCTCATCCTCACCATAGATCATGGAATGTGATCTCAAATGTTGATACAAATAAATTATACACAATTTAAATTTTATTGTCATTTTCTTCTTCATTCATAAATTGAAAATATTTGAATTTGGGTTAGCATTAGGGTTAGAGTTTGGTATAAATTTATTATATTAATTAGTTTAGGGTTCAGTGTTAAGGTTGGGTTTATGGTGATGGTTACAAGTAGAACTATGGTTATTTTTCAATTGAATATTTTTTATAAAACTTGAATGATGAAAAATCAAAGCTATTTTATATATAGATATATAAGCTAGTAGCAGACATAATATATAATTATGTAACATCTTTTTATTAAAAGAGAATTTATATAATATTATATTATGATATTTTTATTTTTAATAATTTCTTTACTTTAAACCAAACTATAATTTTACTCTAACTCTATATAATATGAAATTTTATTATTATTATAATATTAACTTATATTAAATAAGATTATAATTATATTATATTGTTATTTATTTACAAATAAAAATAAAAATATTATGTATTAATATGCTAGGATTACTACGTAGGCTTATGGATACTAATGTGGTTAGGGCTATGGTTTACATCATAGTTAAGATTAGGGTTGTGAGTAGGATTCACATTTAGGGTTGTGTTAGCATTAGGTTTAGTGTTTGATTTAAGTTTAGAGTTAGAGTTTAGTTACATGTTAGCATTTAGCTTTAGCATTAAGGTTAGAGTTTGGTTTAGATTTATTACTATGATTAGGATTAGGGCTTAATATTAAAGTTGGGTTTATGGTCATGGAAGGAGAATTATGGTTAGGGTTAGGGTTTTGATTATAATTACAATAGGTTTTAGGTTTGGAATAGGGTTTTGGTAAGTGTTAAGGGCAATGTTCGAATTACTATTAGGGTTAGGATTGGAATTATAATTAGGTGAAGGGTAAAGATTTAGATTTGGACTATGGTTTGGTTTAGGGTTAGGGTCAAGTTTAGGATTAAGGTTAAGATTAGCGTTACGATTAAGATTTGGTTTAGGTTTATGATTATGGTTAGGGTTAATATTAGGGTTGCGGTTTAGTGTTAACGTTTAGTGTTATTAGTTGAATCAAATAATATAATTAGGATTAGGGTTAGCATTTATATCATGGTTAGGGTTAGAATTTTGTGTTATGCTTAGGATTATATTTAGGGTTTACATCAAAGTTAGGGTTAGGGTAGGAATTAAGTTTTAAAATTATGATTAGTGTGACAGAATGGTTATGACAAGAATTATTATTATAAGTATGATAGAATAATGGTTATGCTAGGTTTAAGTTCAAGATTAGGATTAGTATTAATGTATCGAGGCTATGGTTTAATGTGTAATTTGGTGTTAAAATTTATATTAAGTTTAGGGTTAGCATTAGGGTTAGAGTTTGGTATAAATTTATTATATTAATTAGTTTAGGGTTTAGTGTTAAGGTTGGGTTTATGGTGATGGTTACAAGTAGAACTATGGTTATTTTTCAATTGAATACTTTTTATAAAAGTTGAATGATGAAAAAATTAAAGCTATTTTATATATAGAAATATAAACTAGCAGTATACATAGATTAATATATAACTATATAACATCTTTTTATTAAAAGGGAAATTATTTTAATATCATATTATGATATTTTTATTTTTAATAATTTCTTTACTTTAAACCAAACTATAATTTTACTCTAACTATATATAATATGAAATTTTATTATTAGTCAAATATTATTATAATATTAAATTATATTAAATAAGATTATAATTATATTATATTATTATGTATTTACAAATTAAGATAAAAATATTATTTATTAATATGCTAGGGTTACTACGTAGGCTTATGGATACTAATGTTGTTAGGGTTAAGGTTTATATCATAGTTAAGATTAGGGTTGTCAGTAGACTTCACATTTAGGGTTACGTGTTAGCATTAGGTTTATTGCTTGATTTAAGTTTATTATTAGAATTAAGGCTAGGGTTTATGATTATAGTTAAGGTTAGGGTTTAGGGTTAAGGTTGGGTTTATAGTTAGGATGAGAATTATGTATACAAGTTATATCTAGTTTAATGTTTAATTTGGTTTTCAAGGTTGGATGTTCCTATTTCTTCAATAGGTTTCTCCATGACCTAAAGATTTAGGTCTAATTTAATTTAGGGTTTTTGCTCAATTTGGTATATGTTGTTAACTTTGGATTTGATTCGACATAAAATTTAGATTAGAATTAGGGTTTCAATTCCACTTGGTTTGGTGTTATAGTTATAATTGGTTTATTGGTAAGGTTAGGGTTCAATATTATATTGATTTAAGGTTCAAAGTGGTTTGGTTCATGCAACGATATAAGATATAATTCTCTCTTTTGTGCTAATCATATTGGTTGATTTCCAAAGTCCACATAAAATATTATCAATAATAGAAAGCATGAATGTTTATTAAAAATTAAAAATAATAATTTTGTTAATTAAAACTAAATATTTAAAAATATTAATTTTATTATTATTATAAATATTAAAAATAATTTTCACATCATCTTAATTTATTTATATCATGAAATTGAAAAAGATATGGAAAAAATTATTTAGTATCAAATTTGAAATGGAGACAAATTTAAATTTGGAATACATTTAATCTCAAAAAGCTTCAAGATTTTAATAAAATATTACTGTAGAAAGCCTTTGGCTTAATAAAATTATAAAATTATAGTATAAATGAAACTAATAAAATTATAAAATTAATGAAGAATAATTATTCATAAAAAAATAAAAATTTATTGAGAGTTACAAATATAGAGTAAAAGAAATGGACACAATTATTTAATGGAGAGTTACAAACACAAAGCAAAAGAAATAGAGAGTTACAAACACAAAGTAAAAGAAATGGAAACAAATTTAAATTTATGGAAAGTTACAAACACCGAGTAAAAAAAATGGAGACAAATTTAAATTTGTGCAAATTCCATGGAGGGTCTTGCTACATCTCTTGCAAATAGCTATTTTTAGTAGTGGCTATCATGAGTGTTCTATTCTAGTCAATGGACAAGACCCTATTTTTTAAGCCGCCTTAGTTATATTCTATAAGTTGTTTAAGAGCAAGTTTTCTTTAAAGTTCCTTTCTTTCCACTATTTCTGTAGCGAAAAGCTATTTTCTGTAACATATAAATACGCCATTGGACATGAGATATTTTTAATAAATGTTTGGCCTATTCTACATAAATTGATGTCTCAATGAAGTTATTATGGAATTTATGTTTGTAATTTCATCCAATAAGTTGGAAGGGAATTGTATCAAGTCAATAGCTTTGAATGTAGTTTAGTTGTTTAATTCTTGAAAATGTGTTGTTATTCTTTCAAATATTGTTTGATGCAAAATATCAGTCACCATTTTTAGTCAATAGGAAGTTATCATCTTTGTGTTTAGTTTCATCCCAATATTTGAAAATCTTGCATGCAAGGCATCATTATTTTATTCAATTTGTTGCAGTAATTACATTTGCTTAAAATCTTAAAACATGTTAAAAATACCAACAGTAGCCCACCTCATAATCATCGAGTCCTCTACAGCTGAAAACTTGAAAACCACACACCCAACACATAATCACCATGTCTTCTATGATGGAAAACCTCCAAAATACATCACACAAATTACAAAACATAAGTGATAGGGAGAATTTTGACAAGGCAAAATAGAACTCGGTGATAATTTTGATCACTTTCTCTAGTTAGCCAGATATTTCCATACATTTAACTTCAGGCTGTAGTTGAGGCTGCTGCAGCACTTTCACAATGAGAACTCCATTTTCCATGCCTGCTTTAATCAAGCCACCTTTGCATTATCAAGGAGCCTACACTACCTCAAGAATCTACCTCGCAAGCGTTCAATACAATGATATTTATCATTCTTCTACTCCTCTTCTTTACTACGTTCTCCACTAATCTGAAGAATACGCCCGTCCTCCACTTCTATTTTTACCTCCTCTTTCTTCAATCCTGCAACAAAGTAATCACATTCCATTCAAACATATTTTGTAATAACGGAAATTTCTATAGACAAAATGTTCCATTTCAATATCTTTGCAAATAGGGGAAAATTTCTATAAGAAAAACATTCCAATTTCACTATATTTCAAATAACTAAAAATTTCTACAAGGAAAGGATTATCTTTTCAAATAATAGAAAATTAGTATAGACACAACAAAATTGTTGATGAGATGAGAAAAAAAATTAAGATATACCAGCAAGATCAGCCTTGAAAATGTGAGCTTCAGGGGTTTCCTTCCAATTGATCTCTGTATTAGCCACATATGCTACATCTCTTGCAAATTTCATGGAGGGTCTTATTGTACATTCTTGAAAATTGAGGAATCAAAAACCTGAAAATGAAATACACAAATACTAAGTAAAATGAAATACACAATTTCATGGTGATATTCCTATTTTATAAGTGTGAATACATGACTCTTCCTCTCCAATTTCATCACTGTTTCCACCATTTACAACTCATTTCCAAGCATTTGATATTCCTTATTTTTGTGTTTGTAACTATTTATATTTCTTTTTAATGTAACTGAATTTCAAACAATCGTCATTTTTAAAAAAAAATGGCAAAAGTTTACATTGAAGAATGATGTCACTATAGAAATCCTCTCATCTTAATTAAAATAAAATCTTGAAGTCTTGAAATATTCTAAATCTAACTGTGTTTATATTTCTAATATCAATGTTTTGGATCATGTTATATGATCTATCATTCGAATGATAGAGCAAGAAAAGAGAGTAGAACAAATGCAGTATATCAAGATGACTGAGAAATAATTTTGACACAATGAAATTCAAAAGCTACCAAGACTTAATATTATGAACTATAAAAAATTCATGTATCTAATAAAATATGTATGTATAATAAAAATAAAAGATATCATAGAGTTCATAAAATTCTTTTAGTCTTAATCAGTGAGGAACAAACTGGTTTTGTCCCAGGCAAGTCCATATATGATGGATTTATTATAACCCAAGAAGCTATCCACTCAATACAAAAGAATGGAGACACAAGTATGCTCATCAAATTAGACATCGAGAAAGCACATGAAAAGGTTGATTGACACTTCCTATGAAAATTCTTGGAGACTTTTAGCTTTACAAAAAGTTAGATTAACCTATTCTATGAGTGCATCTCCTCCCCTAAGATTTGAATTTTAGTTAATGGCTCCTCCAAGGGATACTTTAACATCTCCAAAGGCTTGAGACAAGGGGATCAAATATCCCCCCTTTTATTCATTATAATGGTATATTAGCTCATTAGATTGATAACTAGAGCTAGGGAGATAAATAAAATAAAAGGGATAAGAATCACAAGCGGACTAGATCCAACCAGACATCAACGATTTGAATGACACCAAGTTGTATGGACAAGGGGAGAAGCAAGAGGAAAAATTATTTAAGGAAATAGTAAAATCCTACTGATAAGCCTCAGGGAAACAAATTAGCCCAAAAAAATCAATAGTCTTCTTCTTTAACACTGAGACTAATCACGAAAAAGAGATATATAAAATACTGAATTTTAAAAAGGGACAATTACCTTGTGAATTCTTTGGTCTACCCCTGGACAAAGTAATTAGATCCTCTAAACTGTAGGAACCAATGATAGAGAGAATAAAAAATAAAATTGATTCCTTGAAAGGAAAATGGTTGTCTTCTACTTAAAGAGTGACTATAGTTAGATCTATACTATCCACAGTGCCAATTTATCAATTATCATGCATCAACCTACTAGTGACCAAAAGAGAGAAATTAAATAAATATATGATAACTTTCTTCTGGGAAGGCACTAGAGAAAAAAAAATATCATTGCTAGCCTGGGATAAAGTATGCAGATCAAAGGATGAAGGAGGAGTAGGCATAAAAAATATCAAAGAAAGAGAAAAGCCCTAGGTGCTAAGTTATTTTGGAGAATGTATAGAAACCCACATCTCAAGTGAGTTAAGATCCTCACCCACAAATACCTCACTAGTTGTGACTCCATGAGTATCTTTAGAGAGAAATCTCCTCCTAGAGGATCTAGAATTTGGAACTGATTTAATACCACAAACACATAACAGAAACAGAGAAATAACAATAATATGTAAGAACAAAAAATTGGCTTCTTATTATCTCCACAAATGTGGAATTACAAACTTTTAGAATTACAATATGCAAAGCCACATGGGCATTCCCTTACAATATTTCGTAGGACAAAGCGTCAGATCTACTACCCAGAACTATCCTGAACTACCTAAGACAACACTACAACCTTCCTTGTATAGGCAATTTTCCACTGCCTGGGAAGGTTCCAGAATTTTTAGCCAACAAGGCCGACCAAACTTAGAATTATTTTATTTTTCATTTTATTACATCAAAGTCAGCTCAAAATAACTTTTGAAACCCAAACATAAATTTTGAAAGAAAATCATTTTCTGCCATTACAGGTGACCCAACTTCCGGAGACCATAAGTCATCACCTATTGACCCGATTGACTATTATAACCCCATTTCGAAAAGGGCACGACGACCTCTTGTTAGCCACAATCTGATTTAGATTGCCGCCAATCTGCTATTGTTCATTTAAAACATTGATCTGAGCTTAAAACCCTATCAACCTCAATGCTATTTTACCAACCTCCTTTGACTTTGATTTACTTCTTCTTCAGCAATCCATTTGAATTGGGAAATGGCAACTACAAATAAAACTTCCTTTAGAAACTTAACATTCTAAACAAGGATTTAACAAACGGCCTTTACTTGTGCAATCCTCACATTGGCAGTGATTTCCTCTATAATAAAAAAATATTTTATCACAATGGCTCCTTTCCTCTTTCAACATTCAATAATCTCCTCAGTCAGCAACACATACTTGCATCTTTGACTTTCTACCAAGTCTTTGTCTCAGTGGTTCTTAAAATCTTCAATGAATACCAAACTCTCTCTTCAGAACTATGCTCCTTCCTCTATCACAAATCGTGACAAGGTCTACTAGTATTTTTTATGATCTTATATGTCTATAGAATTGTACAACATTCTTCCTCCACTCATGATCCATATTGACTAGATAAAAATCTGATGTCTAAATACTTACAAAATGCTTCTATTTATAGAGGGCTAGCACTACTACATAGAAGGTGGTTTAAATACAATTTTTGAGTCAATTGTGTTAATTTGAGAAAAAATAAAACTTGAGTATTGTCTTAAATACTGTCTTTAAGTGAGTGTCTTAAATTGTTGTCTTTATAAGACAATAAAAACAATAATTTTATTTTTTCCTCTAAAAAGACAATAGCTATAATATAAATTATATTGTCTCTATAGGGACATATATGTCTTTAATCTCACTTATTGTCTTTTTTCATACAATAAAAATATTTTCATTAGAGTACCAATTTTGTTAGGGCATGATGGAATCGAACCACCATCCTCCTACTTGTAAAGCAAGTGCTCTTCCATTGAGCTAGTGCCCTTTAAACATTAAACGTATGTTTCTACAAGCTACAAAATCAAGTGAAATGTGAAAAATATTTCATCTTGCATTGTAAATGTGTTCTACAAAAAAATATAAGTGGTTAACCACACAAGAATAAACAAAGTGATTATTTTAATGGTGATTAACTCTAAAAAATTAAGTTTCTGGAACTGTGAAATAACCACTCTAACCACATTGAAAACTTCATCTTTTTAAAAATATCCAATTCAAATTATCAGTAAGATGTGCAGAATTATCTTCAGCTTACTAAATCTACTACCAAACAAACAAAAATTTACATCTATCAATTAGCTACAGTTACAACAAAGTTATTTCTTGATACTAGCATTTTTTCCCATTAAGAACTAAAAACTAAAAGCCTCATAAATGCAATAATGCAAATAATTAAAAGCATAAATTACAAAACTTACCACATCTCCGCTAAAGCCAATGTTGAGATATTTGATTTTTTAAGCAATTCCATTAAAAGATTGACCTGTATCATCAAATTCAAGAAAGGATACTGTTGATATAAATGACATCTTTAAAACATACACAAGACAATCTTTGGACAAAGGAAGCTTCTCTTCACAGCGAACCAACCAAATGTTGACAAAGAAAACTAGAATGCTTACAACATATGTGATCTAGACAAGTAAGGATTTCTTCTTGAAAATAGTTGAAAGAAAAATTAGCTTTCTTTAGTTATTTCAAACCACATAAACTGTTACCTCAAATGACAAAATATAATTAGTCCAATCGAGTAGTGATTTATCCTTGAAAATAGTTGAAAGAAAAATTAGTTTTCTTGAGGTACTTCAAACCACATAGGCTAACACTTCAAGTGATAGAATATAATCAATCAATTCCCGATAATACATAATTAATTGTTCTCATAATAATTACATCAACAATTAAAAAACAAGCTCACCAATCACATCACTTCTTGTATCTATTCTCCAACCTACCATTCATTCCCATCATTCTTTGATGATGATGGTCTTAGGATATATTTGAATATATTGTATGAGGTTTTCCAAATTTCATGGAATGCAGTATGTTAGGCCAGTTTTCTGTCACTGCAAAATCTTTGAAAATGGCCTTCTCCCTGCAAAGAGTATTCTTCATTGCCTCCTGCCTCGTGCTCTTTATTATTGTCACCAATTTTTGGTCAAAACTGCATCTCCTAATCCGCAAAACCCAAAAAGATTTTCGAATCCTAGGGTTCGCGGGAAGCATTTTAAATTTCTGCCACAGTGTCAAAAACATACCGTGTTTTCAAAAATCTATGTTGTTTTTGACCTTTTTGGCCTGCATAAAAGCCTGTGTTGTTTTTGGCTTCTTTGTTTGCCTTTGTGTCATGTTGAAAACTTTGTGTTTTTTATCTTTCACAGAAAACACTGTGTGTTTTCGACCTTGCCTGTCTTCTTTTCCACCGGCTCTCCTTGTTCTTTATCTTAACCATGCAAGTGCAACCGTGTGGGGCTAGAGGGAGGAGATCAATGGTCGACGTGTGATCGAATGAAATATTCCTTACCCATGCGATCATGCACCTGTCGTTGATCTTATCTGTTCCAAAATTGCTTCCGTTTGCTGGGCTTGGATTTTCACAGGCTTCTTCCCTATTGGTTGTCGCATGGCCACATCTCAGACTTTTCTAACATGCGATCATGCGACTGCTTGCCATGTGGCCATGTGGGTCCCGGTCCTGTGCAGCTTCCTAGTAGTCTTCTTTTCTAAGTGCGCAAGTGCGATGGTGGTGGGACCTAATTTTTCGAAGGCACAGTGGGTCCTGACGTGTCTGAAGATCAATGGTTTTCATTAAAGTACAAAGGTTTTGTCAGGGCTATGCGCTTTTGCGACAACCATCCGATCCTTCGGATGGGTTTGGGTTCTTGGGTGTGGTCCTGAAGGTGGACATGTGGCTGCTTGTGATTGGCTATCGCATGATTGCATAGCCCAGCTTTTGGCTATACGATCATGTGACCGGTCGACACGTGTCCTTGTTCACGGTTGTGGAGTTGTGCGGTGAAGGTTTTTGAGGTGATGGCGGTGGTAGTTTTCCTGCGGTGGTGTTAACCCGTGGCGGTTAATGTAGCAGGTTGTCACATGTTTGCATAGCTCACTTTTAGGCTATGCGATCATGCAACAGGGTGCCACGTGTCTGTGACGATTGTGGTAGCAGCTCTTGTTGGTAGGTGGACGCGTGGTGATTTTTGGTTGGTCTGTGCTGGCAGGAAGGAGAGTTTGAACGCGGGCCCGAGTGACAATTTCTCAGGAGTTGCAGCGTATGGTGGTGTGACACATGGCATCAGGTGGGCCCAGGTGGGGCCTTGGTTTTGGCGGCCTAGACAAAAAAGAGTTGGCGGTGCTGATAAAGTGTTTTCTTGTCATGTATTCGCAAGATGGTTTCACGGTTCCCCATTTCATTTGGCGACTTGGCGAATGGCGGTCGCGGAATTGCTAGATTCTTTTGCGGAGGTAGGAAGTATTTAGCGAGCTGGTGGAAGCTGTTTGGTCACCAGTTCACCAAATATGTGGGGTCCATATTTGTGGTGAATTCTAATGGTTAGTGACATGTTCATATAGCCTTTTTCAAGGCTATGAGATCATGTGACTAACATTTGCGTGAGGACTTAGCGGTGGTGGTTGTGGTAGGATTGAGATCTGTGGGCCATTGTATGTTCGCATAGCCCATCCCTGGGCTATGCGATCATGTGACTAACTATCTATTTGTCACGGTTGCGGGGTTGTGATAGTGAAGTGGCCGAGGGCTTTGCAGAGACCGATTGACTATGGCTTGGAGACTGCGGTCGCATGATCGCAAGGGTTAGTTTGGTGCCTTGTGATCATGTGGCCATGCAAATTTTGAGCCCGTTTCCTGTAGCAGTGACTTATGACTGCGCGGTTGTGCGACTAGGGCAAAAGGCTAGAGAATGTAGAGCCCACAAAGTGCATGTGGCCGTTGTAGTTTGAAGTTTTTTTTTTTTTCAGTGATAAAGGGTACCATATTTTTATGGAATTGAATGTAGAAGCGACCTTGTTTCGTGAGAAGCGATTTGTAGTGTGGTCCAGGGTGCCCAGTGGTTGTTTACAAAGGGGATTTGTACCGTGAGGAATGATTACACTCTTGGCTTGAGAGGTGTTTGCAGGTGGCCGATTTGACTGATTTTCATGGCAGCTCCTAGTTCTCTATCCTGGCTCACAGATTTTCATGATTGCAGATCTGTTTGAGATTTTTCTTTCTCTAGACTGCTTGGTTGCACACCTTTGTAATAAATTCTGTTGTAAATTTTCACATGTCAAGTGGTTGAGACCCTTGCCCTAGTTGTCCATAGCTTGTTGCATTCTCTCTGAAAATTTCAAGGCGGCTAGTGGTATAAGTTAGAGATTTTTTGACTTTGCAGGGGTTCCGAAATCTTATTTCTTTTGGTCCCAGGTTGTTGACTGTATTATACTGATAGAGGTCTGATTTGGGATCTTTTTCTTAGGTTTGTGTCATCCTAATTGTATGTCGATTCTAGATTTGTTAATGAAAACTTTCTTGAATCCCAATCTGGTATCTTGTGTATGTCTTCTTGCTTGTCTTTGAGCTCATATATGTTAATATCACAAAGTGTGTTAATGTATGGTAAACAAAGAGTATTTTGAATTCATCTCTGAGTTTCTAACAAAGTTAGGATTAAAGCCTTTTAGGTGGATTCAGTGAGTTTACAGCCAGGTATAGAATTTGATGTCCTTGTGCTTGAGAGAAAGGGGTAATAGGCAAAGCACTTACTCTAGTTTCCATTATGTTTGATTTGAGGTATTCAGTTGAGGTATACAGTTGGGTGACTCTGAGCCCTGGGATAAGGCACTGGTCTTTTCTCTTGAAGTCATGGTTAACAACCACACAAATATAAACATTCATTTGATAAACCTTTTGTAGACTTGTGTTGAGCATTGTATACATCATTTTGAGACTCTTTTAGAGAAGTGAGTCAAGGGTACACCTACCTGAGCATTGAAGCTCAAAGAGTAGAAGGATCTTTGATCCTTGTTTGTTGGCCCTCTTCCTTGTGGACTTTGGAGTGGTGATAGAGTCAGGAGTTGTATTTGAATTGTCCATCAAGGTGTAAATCTACAAGTTGAAGATCAAAGGGAATAATCCACAACCAACAAAATGGTGGCTCTACTAGGGAGAGTCTAGAAATGAGTCAGATATAAAAGCAAGCATTTGCAAAATTTTGTCACCTAGTTGTGAGTGGCGGCTCTGATTTTCTCCCTGATAAACAATGTGTATACCTGGTGTAGCTTTGTGTTGGTTGGAAGAAGAAATAGTGAAACATTTTCCTCTCAAGGAGGTGGCGGCTCTGCATGACAAAGTTATCTGATGGAGCATCCTGATGAGCTCTAGACCTGCCCTTCCTTCCAGCCAAAGGTTTTCTGCTGCAAGATTTTCCCAGGTATTTTTCAAGTTTTAAATGTTCCTTATAAAGTGATCAAGCACTAAAAGAAGGATAAGGTGTGAGCAAAGGTTAGCATATTTCAAATTTTTAGTTGCAGCTTTGCAAAATTTTATGGAAGTAGTGCACTAGGTTGTAATGGGTAAGCTTGAGGAGGAGCTGGCTTTCCTTGAGGAGGGCATCCTTAGGGATTACATGAGATTAGTAAGATTAAAAGTGGGAATTAGAAAGGATTTATCCATATCCTTGTTCTATGATAGATTTTGTGAAGTATATGATGAGTTTCCTAAGGATGTTGAGTTTCCTGAATTTGATTTCATTGGTTTATTCTTGGAGCTTTATTTTCCTGAGTCAACCAGTTGGTTAGATGCCTTGTGGGAAGAGCATTATGTATGTTTCAGGGATTGGGTATTTGGTGATGGTAGTCTTGAACTTGAGGATGCACTTGGGGCTTTGCTCAGTAGTGCTGATATTGAGAATGATGGAATTTATGAAGGAGATGTGTCAGGTGTTGACACTCTTTCTTGCAGTCATGAAAGTGATGCTTTTTCTAAATATGGGGCAAAATGTCTTTGCAATCAGTTAGTTGAGGAAGATGATTGGATAGATGAAGGTGCTGATGATGGAACTTGTGATTATCAAGAGACAGAAGATGAATTTGCAGATATGAGTTCCTACAGTGATGACTTAACACAAAAATTTTCAGCCCCTGTCTCAGATGAGGAAGATATTTGTAGCATTTGCAGTGAGGCAAATGAGATAGAGTGTGAAGTCCAGTACCTGCTAAGTAGTGAAAAAATTTCAAAGCTTTTGGATGCAAAGTTTCAAAGATGCACTCCTGAGTATGTTTCTGAGATCCCATGCCTAGTGGATATTATTTTTGATGAAGAAAAAATGAGTGATGGCATGGTGTGTGAAACTTTTACTGAGGTCCTTTCTCCCATTTTTGATATGCAAGTGGATGGTACACATTATTACAGTAAATTTGATAATGTCAGTGATGATGAGTATGATGATATGTGTACCCGTGTGGATTCAATTTTTCAAGAGCCTAATGTCTGTGGTTCTTTATATTCTGATGCTGGAGAATGTGGTGAGTTTGAAGGGGCTTTCTCAGATTTAGAAATAACTAATGACTCATTAGCTGACAATACTTGTTCCCTTTTAGATGATGCTGATGTAATTTGTAATCAGCAAGATGTTCCCATTTTCATCCAGTCAGATTTCTATCTTGAGAAGTTTTATATTGGTTTGCAAACCAGGGAGATAGAAAGTGTTTATTATTCATTGCAAACTAATGGTCAGAATGTTGGTGCTTCTAGTCATGGTGTTGAGTTGCAGTGCTTCCTTTTTCAGCATGGCGGTGAAAGTAGATAGTGTGACATTTTGTTGTCACAAAATGGTCAGCATCTGTGGCAGCCTGATGTCTTTATCTTGTCGGGTGATGGTGAGTATGGTGATCATCTTTTGTATAATATGCTGAATGTGGATGACAGTGTTTTTGGTAGGATGGATGAGAAATGCATTTTCAGCTTTCCTTTGCTAAGTGGAGATGAAAATTACTTGTTTGATAGAGGAAAGATCTGATCAAAAGTTTTGGGGCCCTGAGCCTTTTGTGAATATTTTAAAGTTCTGTAAATATTTCCCTTCCCTGTTTTGTTTCTCCTTTTCCTACTTTCCTAGTTCAGTTGCCAGTTTTTGAGTTCCCTGCTTTTGTCCTGTAGGTGGTTTGCTCTCCCAAAAATTCTAAATTCTCGCATGGGCATAGGTTACCCATCGTCCCCAGACAGAGCCACTATTAGGCTAATTTTCTGTCACTGCAAAATCTTTGAAAATGGCCTTCTCCCTACAAAGAGTGTTCTTCATTGCCTCCTGACATGTGCTCTTTATTGTTGTCACCAATTTATGGTCAAAACTGCATCTCCTAATCCGCAAAACCCAGAGAGATTTTTGAATCCTAGGGTCTGCGGGAAGCATTTTAAATTTCTACCACAGTGTCGAAAACATACTGTGTTTTTGAAAATCCACATTGTTTTTGACCTTTTTGTCCTGCATAAAATCTCGTGTTGTTTTTGGCTTCTTTGTTTGCCTTTGTGTCATGTTGAAAACTTTGTGTGTTTTTGATCTTTCACAGAAAACACTGTGTGTTTTCAACCTTGCCTGTCCTCTTTTCCATCGGCTCTCCTTGTTCTTTGTCTTAACCGCGCAAGTGTGACCATGTGGGGCCAGAGGGAGGAGATCAACGATCAGCGTGTGATCGCATGGAATATTCATTACCCATGCGATCATGCCCTGTCATTGATCTTATCTGTTCCAACGTTGCTTTCATTTGGTGGGCCTGGATTTTCACAGGCTTCTTCCCTATTGGCAAGTGGATGCGTGGTAGTTTTTGATTGGTCCATGCTGGTGGGAAGGAGAGTTTGAACGTGAGCCTAGGTGAGGGTTTCTCAGCAATTGCACCATGTGGTGGTGTGACACCTGGCATCGGGTGGGTCCTTGGTTTTGGCGGCCAAGAAAAAAAAGAGTTGGCAGTGCCGTTAAAGTGTTTTCTTGTCGTGTATTCATGAGATGGTTTGGTGGCTCCCCATTTCAATTGGTAACTTGGTAAATGGCGGTCATGGGATCGCTAGATTCTTTTGCGAAGGCAGGAAGTATTTAGTGAACTGGTGGAAGTTCTTTGGTCGCTAGTTTGCCAAATATGTGGGGTCTGTATTTACGGTGACTCAGCAGAGTGGGGCTACGTTTGGCGGTGAATGTGGTTAGTCACATGTTCGCATAGCCTTTTCCAAGGCTATGCGATCATGCAACTAACATTTACGTGAGGACTTAGCGGTGGCAGTTGTGGCAGGATTGAGATCTGTGGGTTGTCGCATGTTCACATAGCCCGTCCCTGGGCTATGCGATCATGCAACTAACCATCTGTTTGTCATGGTTGTGGGGTTGTGATAGTGAACTGGCCGAGGGCATTGCAGAGACTGATTTACTGTGGCTTGGAGACCGCGGTCGCATGATCACAAGGGTTAGTTGGGTGCCTTGTGATCATGCAACCATGCAAATTTTGAGCCTTTTTCTGTAGTGGTGAGTTATGACTACGCGGTTGCGGGATTGGGGTAAAAGGCTAGAGAACGTAGAGCCCGTGAAGTGCATGTGGCCATTGCAGTTTGAAGTTTTTTTTTTTAGCGATAGAGGGTACCATATTTTTATGGAATTGAATGTAGAAGCGACCCTGTTTGGTGAGAAGTGATTTGCAGTGTGGTCTAGGGTGCCCGATGGTTGTTTGCAAAGGGGATTTTTACCGTGAGGAATGATTACACTCTTGGCTTGAGAGGTGTTTGCAGGTGGCCAATTTGACTGATTTTCATGGCATCTCCTAGTTCTCTATCCTGGCTTGCAGATTTTCATGATTGCATATCTGTTTGAGATTTTTCTTTCTCTGGACTACTTGGTTTCCTGCCTTTGTAATAAATTTTGTTGTAAATTTTGGCATGTTGGGTGGTTGAGACCCTTTCCCTAGCTATCCATAGCTTGTTGCATTCTCTCTGAGAATTCCAAGGTGGCTAGTGGTATAAGTTAGAGATTTTTTGACTTTGAAGGGGTTCTGAAATCTTATTGCTTTTGGTCCCAGGTTGTTGACTGTACTATACTAATAAAGGTCTAATTTGGTGTCTTTTTCTTAGGTTTGTGTCATGATAATTATATGCCAATTTTGGATTTGTTAATGAAAACATTCTTGAATCCCAATCTAGTATCTTGTGTATGTCTTCTTGCTTGTCTCTGAGCTCATATATGTTAATATCACAAAGTGTGTTAATGTATGGTAAACAAAGAGTATTTTGAATTCATCTTTGAGTTTCTAACAAAGTTAGGATTAAAGCCTTTTAGGTGGATTCAGTGAGTTTATAGCTAGGTATAGAATTTGATGTCCTTGTGCTTGAGGGAAAGGGGTAATAGGCAAAGCACTTACTCTAGTTTCCATTATGATTGATTTGAGGTATTCAGTTGAGGTATATAGCTGGGTGACTCTAAGCCTTGGGATAAGGCACTGGTCTTTTCTGTTGAAGTCATGGTTAACAACCACACAAACATAAACATTCATTTGATAAACCTTTTGTAGACTTGTGTTGAGCATTGTATACATCATTTTGAGACTCCTTTAGAGAAGTCAGTCAAGGGTACACCCACCTAAGCATTGAAGCTCAAAGAGTAGAAGGATCTTTGATCCTTGTCTGTTGGCCCTCTTCCTTGTGGACTTTGGAGTGGTGATAGAGTCAGGAGTTGTATTTGAATTGTCCATCAAAGTGTAAATCTACAAGTTGAAGATCAAAGGGAATAATCCACAACCAACACAATACACCATGAAATCTGGAAACTAGAGCTAACAAAAATTTCATACAATAGCACAAACTTTAAATGTTTATAAATTTGATGAAGTTACCCCGAACAAAAACTTGATGAAATGAATGAAAGATACTAGGCATCTCACTAAATAGATGTCTTCAATCATTCCTTGAATTTTAGAAACTAGAGTTAACAAAAATCTCCTGTAAAGATATTCCAATTAAGATTATCATCAATTTTGTCAAACTGTTAGATCTAATTTTATCCATGAAAAACTATCCAAGACTCAATTCTTCTCATGCATCTAGAAGGAAATCTTGATGCCAACTAAATCAATGCTTGCAAATATTCTATTGAATTGCAAAATGCTTCATTAAAATGATATTTATGTAGGAAAATAATTATTGTGTAGATGGAGATAAATGAAATAATTGAATCACATAATAAATTGTGTATACCTTTGCTTCCTACTAGGAATGTACAATGATGAAGATGCAGAAGAGCTGAAAAAATTGCTCATGTTCCATTGGCTCTAGTTACAATAGAACATTGTGATGGGAAATAGATTTGACCTGATTCGGAGAAAAGCACTCGAACAAAAATATCTAAATTACAAATCTACGTTCAACATTGACAATTCTGTTAACTAATACAACCAAACCTTGCATTGGCTTTAAATGTTGAAATTGATGTTTTACTAGCAAGATTGAGATCCATAGGTTCACTCACGCCCTAGACACTATCAAAGTCTTAAGATAATACATCATATCCTTAATGAAACTTTTTGATAAATTGATGCGAGACCATGCAGGTCACCTTAACTGCCTTGCACATTTTATGTTTAGACAATTTTTTTGGCTCTAGTTTGCATTTAATTTAAAGTTAGATAATAGTTAGCAGGCTTTGTTTTCACTTTTTATCTATCAGACATCAAGCTGAGTGAATGCTACTTGTATTCAGCCTTAGCAGTATTTTTTGTAAGCCTCAAAAAAACTATTGTGTAATATGTTGAACTTGAAAAATAGAGATTGCAATAGAAATATAGAAGGCAATTTAGCAATTAGAAAATTGTTTTACACACAAGGAAATAGATCTTTATTCAATGGGATGCATTACATCATGCCTCAATAAAGAGGTATTTATGTTGCATTTCGAACTTACACACTCAGTAGCCAGGGATTTCTATGTAGAGATAACAATCCTTGAAAATAGACTGGAGCTGGACATTTCTTGGTCCATGCGCCTATCACACATTTCAAGAAATGGTAACAGAAACATTAGTAGCAATGATATTTTCAATACAAAGTACTATTATTTTCAATGAATATAATAATGATATGATTCAAAACTTTTATCAACCAAAGAAAAAGAAAAGTCAAAAATTAAAGAGGGCTACAAGCCCAACATATGCCTCATGCCATGAGCCATGGTTCACAACTGCCTATTGCACATTCTCATGGTAGTGAACATCCTAATCTAGCCAAAAAATTTCTCCCTATTTGAATGTGTGGCAACTTCTTTCTTCACCTTTCACAGTCCAGACTACCTTTTGGGTGCCTTCCACTTCTCAACCTTGATTCATTTGTGTCTAATGGAAAAGAATTGTCAATCTGGTGAAACTCACAAATTTCCTGAAGAATTTCTTGGTCTTAAATGAATTTCTTAAAATGCCATCTTGTGTAGTAGTCATGGTATCTATAAGACAATTTAATACCAAGTGTAAATCGGTCAATTTTGAGAGATCTCATAAAGACGTGGGAATGTTTCCTGATAAGTTGTTTACAGCAAGGTAAGGAACTTGCAAACAAGTGAGCATGCCTAGCTCAGATGGAATGGTACCTATGAGATGGTATCCTGCTAAGTATAAATCTCTCAATTTTGAGAGATTTCCTATATAGGTGAGAATGTTGCTTGATAAATCATTTACCTCAAGGAGAAGAGCTTATAGGTGAGTGAGCAATAGCACACCTAATTGAGATGGAATGGTGCCTGTGAGATGGTTTCCTCCCAAATATAAATCAACTAAGGTTGACAAATGTCCTAAAGAAAGGGGAATAGTTCCTTTGAGGTTGTTTATTCCTAAGTAAAGATACTTCAGACTTGTGAAACAACCCATCTCATGTGAATATTTAAACAAATATAATAGTAAATAATGTGGAGTAGATATACATTAGAATGTCCCATAGTAGGCAACTAGCAAATGCTTCACAATAGTTCTAAATTGTTATATCTATTGTTCCTAGGATATATCTTGTTCTAGAAATATATATGATGCTCATACTTGCATCTCCAAAGACATGATTTATTGAATCAATTATAAACAACCATTCACATCCTTTCAATTTTATTGAACAACAAAATAGCCTGCACATTGAACATATTTTATAAATCAACATTTTGAGAAATTAGCTCGGCTCTACTAAATCAATAAAGTTTCCACTAATTTGTGCCTTGATCAGTAAATAGCATCCAAAAATATAGAAAACATGTCAGAGTCTAATAATTGAGAGAGGCTAACATATATGACCATAAAGGATGAAAAGTAAACAGTCTACAAACTACATAATTTAAACTTGATATCTTAAAAAGCTATGCAAAGACTAAATTTAGCAATTTTAAAATTGAAAAAAATATAAATGTAAGAAAATATGAAATTATTTCGCATGATTGTAGTGAGGGAAGAAGTAATACCTTGTATCCATTGTAAATAAAATTTTGTCTATGTTGCAACATATTTTGGAAATGACAATAAAAAGTTCTAGCTTTGATCCAACCTCTAACCCAAAATCAAATTGATACCCAAACTCAACACTATCATTCAAAAGAAAGATATCATGATTACATTTTATTGTGGAGGCTCCTTGAAAAGAAAAATTTGGGTGTCCCTTAAAATCATCACCTTTTATTTTGTATCCCCTTAAAACCCTATTTCTATCAATCAAAATTTTATGGATCTACAGGGCTCTATCTTGTAAGTCTATGTTGTAGAATCACAAAAGAAATGAGCTACAAAATAGAAAAAATTAATGAGATTATTAGGCATACCTATCTAGATTCAACCTAGGCTTGTATCAATGCCAATGTTGATGCCACTCCTACAATTACAAAAAGTGTCTATCAAAATTACACTCATCTTAAAAGTGGAAAGAGTTTGTAGAAAAAATATAAGTGAACCCTACCAAAGAAAAATTTGTTTAAGCTAAAATGAATCAGTACAGATATGGCTACAAATTTTTATTCAATAAAATTGATTAATAGCTAGAGATCTAATTTGATTCATAAATAAAACATGATTTGATTTGAGTATAGTTATCACAAAGGTGCAACATGTACTCTCCCCATTATTGCCGAATGACCCACACCAATAGAAAATTCCAATATATCACTTATAAAAAACCCATAACAATCTATTCAAATATTAAAATTTGAAACACATCAATAGTGAAAATCTATGTACCAGGTAGATATTTCAAATTGTAAACAAGTACCTGTTCTAAAAAATATCTGTGTATGAGAGAAAAAATTTAAACTTATTCAAAATGTATAGAGCACAACTATATTAAGAGAAATTAAAGAATCAGAATTCACAGTAATAACACATAAGATTTGCCTACACCAAAATGATGAATTTAGGCTTAGCATTTTTCATACATATATTTAACCCATAGTTCTATTACCAATTGTCAAATCTATGGAATGCAAACTTCAATAGCACATAACTTCCATGACGTGAAAGACCACAAAAACTCAAACTCGAGTGTCTTTGAAGATCACAAAGATAAAAAATACATAAGAACAATTGGTGATAGAGAGGAAACTAGGAAGGATGTGTTATCATTCTCAAATGGATTGAAAACTAGCATCAAGAATTCAGAAATTTCCTATGACAGAGAACTAGTTGAACTACTGAAAATAGACAGGTAACCATTTTGAAATGTACTTCTTATTGACTTTTTCAATGTCTCCTACTCTACATCTCTCTTTAATGCAAGTGAAATAAGATCTTGGGCACTAATGGAGACCTAATTAATCAACACTCTTCTCATTTCCAAGTGGAGAATTGGTGAATATCAATCAACACTACATTTGTAGTTGTTGTGACTACAAATAAAATTGTGACTTTTCGGTGCAAGAACACCTCGAACAAGAAGATCACCTTGAGTTCATTATGGTATAAAGCATAATATCTTTAATGATTTTTTTTTTTTCATAAATAAGGTCTTCGAAGACCATTTTTTATGTAATCAAGGTCCTTGAAACCATTATGTAGTGTTTTGAGTTCTATAAGGAGTCATGGTGACACAAATTGTCAAAATTGTCAATATAATGTAAATGTACACCAAGGTGACAAACAGGATGTTCAATCATGATTGAAGGATTATTATGCCTCTTTACATCTATTTACAATAGGATGAATTCGTACAAGTTTATTTAGGTCTATGGAAAGTTTTAGGAAGAGCTGTCATTCTTGACAAGGAATTGCCAATGCAATTTGGTGGTAGAATAGTATAATGATTTGTTGAGGAAAGTTTAGAAAGGAAGTTGTAACCATTGAAGAGGATTTTAAAGCCTTCAAATAGACCTACCGTCATCTAATGTGGGGGTTTAGATGGAAGAAGTGGAAGAAAAAGGCAATAAAATTATGAGTTTTCTACATTATTACTATTTTTTTTCTGAATATTATAGTCTGATTTATTTCACTTTTCATTTTGAAGAATTATTCATTTCCATTGAATACCTATGAGCTATGAAAGAGGTCCGATTCCTCTTCATTTTGGTCTTGATATCATTTAATTTCATCATGTTTTGGCAGAGATACATTGATTTTTGTAAAAACTGTCAATACCCTAGACTAGGTTAACCCGAAATAGTAAAATAATGTGTTTGGGGTCATTCCTACATTAAATACTCATACCAATGAGTGGGATGACCCTTGTAAATAGGATTATTTGTTTTCTTTTCATTGCAGGACTCCATTAATAGATTGGCACTTGCAAATGTATTGAAGAAGACTAAAATTCTGTGTCTCGGTCTAAGAATGACAATGGAATGAGGGTGAAAAGCGTGTAAGGTTGCAAGATTGGGCTCCCAGAGGTTGGGTGAAGTCTTGGAGGGGTGTGAGGAGTTAGTGGAGACCCTAAACAAGTATTTGTGTCCCTTGATTGGTAAAAATTCTCACCATTTTTATAACTATCCCAAAAATGGGTATATTGCTGTCCCAATGAACTAGTGGATTGAGATTTTATGAATTTGATGAAATGAATGAGTTTGGTGGCTGGGAGACCATTGGGAAAGGTGTTTGGAAGTCCTTAGTGACCTTTGAAGGTGATAGGAAGCCCTATAGAGGGGAGATTGCTCAGATTTTTATGACTATCCTAAACAAGGTTGTGGCTGCCACAGTGAACCAGTGATATAACAGTAAGTTCTTCTTATGGTCATTAGGGTGTATGGATGGGTCAAAAGTAGTGTTTTTTATATGTTGAGGAGTCCCTCCAAGGGTTTGATAAAATTCCTTGTGTTGGCAAATACTCATTTGTCAATGTGAGTTATGCCTAAGGACAATTTCGAGTCCTAGTTGGAGATAGAATTGTGTGGGTAGGTGCTTGAGGAATTTGGATGATAGGTTAGTGGGAAAGAAATCCCTACTACCAATGTGTATTGTGATGGCATTGGTATGCCAAGAATCTGAATTTTAAGTGAGGAACCTTTGAGGAGTTGATTAGTTAGGTTGGGAGGAAGAAATCCCTAATAAGAGTCTATACCAAAAAAAAGTGGAAGTGATTGGGTTTAGTGTGTTTGTTGGAGGTTGCCTCTACATCACTTTTATAGAGGAGTTCACTTCTTCTTTATATGCTTTACATTTTGAAACAAATATTGTCTAATATAAGTAATGGCCATAAGTTCTAATCATGTATAGGTTTATTGCAATTGAAAAACCTAGGTAGCTAACAAAAAGCCTGACACATCACTATTTAAGTATATAAAAACCCAAAATTATTAAGACATTTTGAAAGGATAGTTATCATAGATTTGATCAAGCAGAATGGATAATAAGAGTTCTTAAAAGATCTTAAAATGGTTAGAGAGTATCATGAATGGGAGCTAATGGGCAGGAAATTGGTCATGTCCCTGTAAATTAGGCATCATTTTTAAGTCTTCAAAATGCAAAGCTATAGACACATCAAACTGTGGGAGAAGATATTAAACCCTAGTTCAAAGCTCGCATGGCTATGAAAAAAATGAAAAGAAACATTACAATTCATAAAATCCAAAAACTACTAGATGAGTAGTCAATAGTTAAACAGTTACAATTGGCATAGTAACACAACTCCCTTAATTTCATGAAACATACTGACATAAGATTGGTTTCAATATAACAAAGTGGTGGAAAAAAATATCATTGTGAAACATATTGTAATGGAGGTAATTCCATACCTGCTAGAGATAATGTCTGCCAAAGTTGCCATTCGGCCTTCCTCTGTGAGCTGTAACCTGGAGGAGAAAAAGATCGCAAAATTTAATTTTTCAGCATTCATTAGGATTTCAAATAGTATAACAAGGCTTAGAGGGGAGAAATTTGCACAATGATTTAAACCACACATGTATTTAAGGGCCTTGAAACTAGGGGTATATGTCTATGAGCTGATGAACTACTAGCTTGGTCAGGAGCAGTAGTAGTTTAAAAGCCCACAAAGGCAGCGTATTATTTATTTACTAACATATGTCTATTAGGAACTGGTATTCTGGAAGTGTTTCTTATTTTTACTTTATTGCTTGTCTTAGTGTTCCAGATTTTCATTTATATGCCTTGCTGACTTTACTTTCTCATTTACTATCAATCCCACTTTTCTGAAATGTCATTGATGCATTGCAGTGTCTGATATTTTAATGAGTACAATTATATTTTAAGTGTAGGTATTCTTATTAATTTCTTTGAAAAGAATAAAATGAAAAAAAAATGCTAATTAAGTTTCCATTAGATATCAAGATTTTTTCATGTTATAAATGACAAATTACCATTGAGATATTAATTTTTTGTCCAAGTTTTTATTTTTAAAGCCTAATTTTCACCTACTTTAAACACATATACAAGCCTTCAGATTGAATACAGTGACATAACTACAAATTAGTCCCTAAAATAATAACCATATCGTTGTGCCATTCCAGATAAATTCTGCATCTTGCACCTGAGAATCCAAGTTGCATCCACATATCATGGCATTGTAGAGGGTATGTTACTATGAAGCAATGCATATGTAGTGTATCTGTACCTATATACATATTAGATATGCCCAATGTAAATCAGGTAGGATTTCCATAGACTATCGGCTAACTTAGTTGTTCCCTCATGTCAAAATGGGGCTTTTCCTATTCAATTTCAATACAATCATCTTTAATTTGAATATAAAACCTAAATTTAGACATAATTCACATTACTACTTAGGAACCTCCATTTTGAAAAAACAAATACAGAACAATACAATGAGGTAACCTATTATCATCTGATAAATCTCATATTCAATGAGGGAAAACATTTCCTTCAAAGCTTACATAAACTACGGAGTGGGAATTTAAAGCTAAGAGCATGGGTCTATGACCCACCATACTTTATATTTCTACCTAATCAAAGAATAATTAATACATCTAAAAATTTTAAAGCCAATCCCATGGGATGACTAAGAAAGCTTAGAAAGAGCTCGGGAGGCTTATGCTAGGATGGGCTCCACTGAGCACTTCCCATGAGTGAGGCTTATGGTAGGATGAACTCCCTTGAGTCCAATCCTCATCATTCCCAGCCCTGCACTAAATGATAAGTAGGTGGGCATCCTGTTTCATTGCTAGGGCCATTGCTTCCTAGAAGAGATGAGGGTGAGATAACGAAGAATTGACATGATGTTGGTGTCATACTTGAGTTGGGTTTTAGCCATTCTCCATATGATCATGTATGAGAGATCATTGAGGAAAGCTAATGCAACCCAGGAGTGAAGGGATATAGTAGAATCATGGACATTTCCCTTGTTCAGAAGAGCCCGATTTGGTGAGAGATTGGGCAATGCTAGACTTGCTTCTGCCATAGTGCCCCTTCATAGCTACTAGTGTAATTATAGGCAAGTTGGGAATTGCTCCTTTCTCTCATCTTGGTTCCAAGTTCTTTGATCTGCTACGTGCTCTACTCTCGAAAGGCTGGTAAGAGCTAATCATGGAAAGATAAATGACTAGAAATAGGCGAACACACCAATACAGGCTGAAAATCCAATAATGGGTGCACGCTCCTAACAAATTTGGTGTGTTGAGATATTAAATTGGAGAAAGGACTAGGGTTATTGCATATATAATGATACCCACATTGCCACCAAGTCTTACATCTACTAGCACTTCTGCTTCTGATTAACAAAACAAATTTGATAACACAAGAAATAACCTAATAAATTTCAATGATAGTTCTAAAAAGGCCACCATTTATTATAGATCTTATAAAGCCAAATAACAAAACACCAATTGCTGGAAATAGAATCTCTACTACTCTCTATGGCCCCAAAAATTATTTGGCTCCTATCAAAACATGTTGATCTTTGGTTTCAGCTGTAAACACCCATTGAAAAAGTTTCTACACATAATTTTATATGGCATCCCAAAGAAGAGGTTACCTAGAGCAGAAGATAAGATTTCATTAGGGTTTGAAAAAATTGCATCCACTTTGTTGGTGTTTTTCCTTGCAAGACCAAACTTGAATCAATAGGTGGGCTTGAATCTCAGGTTAGGCACTCAAGTTTGACAAGAAAATAGTCCAATTGATGAGGATAAAGAACATCCTCCTTCTTCTTTGAGCTCCACATCACTCAGGTGGGTATTGCCTTATCTGCACACTGAAAACACCTCATGATAAACCATAGGCCTACAGATAGATTAGTGTGGAATATTCTTCAAACCCCTTTAGGTATCTTGTACCCCAATGAAAGTAATTCTTAATGCAATAGCCCTACTTGCATAGAATGGATATCAAAACCAGAGACCTATACTAACAACATGAAAGGGAAAGGGTGGAACTGAAAGTAAATGATTTTAGATGGATTGAAGGGAACCCTGAGATACCCTAAGTCTCTCATAGACTAGTGCTTTATCCAATGGGCCATAGAGTCAAATGCCCTACTACAAGAGACAACTATGAAACAAGGAAACAATATACTCAATGTATTGATGCCTTACATCAATCACACACCATGACCAAACCTCAACTTAGAACCCAACTATGTATTTAAGTATGTTCTTACCCACTCAAAGGATTTTAACCCTCCCCTTAGAAGAGACCTATAAATAGATAATACATTAACCAGCATCCACTAGAAGACAAGCATGACATATCTTTGATACCTCACCTCATACATACATGAAAACTAATCCTAAACCAGTTATCTCTGTGAAGATAACTCCACTTGCAAACACATAGGCAATGCAAACAAAAAAATCAAACACCCTTGATGTGTGATTAATGAATTTAGAATTCAAATGGAGATAGCTTAGTAACAGTAAGAATATACTAAATCCTCATACATAAGACAAATCAATTACAACATGTATTATATTCCCTAAACCAACAAAGGAAGGAAGAACACTCTATATGCAAAGAAGTAGAGAAAATTTACAAGAAAAGGACCCTTCATGGAACCATCTCTCCTCAAAAATTTGTAGAATAAGGAACCCTTACAAAATCAAAACTTTAACCATATATACCACCAGCTACCTTGGAATCCTAAATAGGTTAGGATGAAACAAGCTTCAGACAACTAGGGTTAGGGTTTCAACAACTACACCAACCCCAATTACAAAAAAAGTTAATGTAGGGGAAGAAACACAGGCAACTCGAAAAGAATAAATCTCAAACAGATCCACAATCATGAAAATCTATGAGAAAAGTACAAAAAAACAAGGAATTGCCATGAAAACTAGTCTATTCAATCACCCTTCAATACGCCTCAAACCATTCTATGTTCACTCCTTACATGGTACAAATCTCTGCAATCAATCATGGCACACCCTCAACCACACTGCAAGAGAAAGCACCACCAAACCAATCAAAATTAGCTATTAAAACCATAAATTTTGGTACTTCGTATCGCTGGAAACCCTCTGCAAATTCAAATTTGAATTTCAATGGTCACTTCATGGCACCTACAGTAAATCAGTGGTCAAAATTTAAACCTCGATCAACTTTAAGTCATGGCCATTAAATCTTCATGTTTCTCGGGCCTTATGACCCTAACTCATCAGATAGCATAGGGTTAACTTAAGAAAACATGCGACAAGGAATTTCCTCTTCGTGCAATGAAAACACTAACCCAAGTTTAACCCCGTGAAAAAGCAAACAAAGGAAACTTACTAACCCCGGTCCTTTATTTAGCAAACTGGCGACAAAGGTTTTCGCCAGTTCGTAGAACACTTTTTACCTCCGCCAATTCATTTCATGAATGAGTGATCACTTTAAAAAAATTTCAGGCTGCTAACCACTTTTATCAGGACCGCTAGACCTTAGACCCTCGGCTAGGCCTGCTTTATGCCAATTGTCATCATGTCATTCATTTCTACCGGTCGGTCATCACTGACACAAGACCCACCCGCTTTAAGCCTTCAGAAATGGACGGCGGGCGTAAGATCTCATGGCTCTGATGAAACTCATGAGAACTTATGCCAACTGTAGATTATGTCCTCATCACTGATCTCTCTGACAATGACCCCACCATGCTGACTCCTCACATCAACCAATAAGATTTGAGCAACTATGCACCACCTGGAAAACAGGCCCACTAAGAACATTAAGTCGCTTGGAAGATCGGACGGCTGGGGTAAGATCTAAAAGGCTCAAAAGATTCTATGCACTTACACACCAACCGTTGATTAGGAATCCTCTGATTGAGATACTGGGGCCACCTGACAACACATCCAGCTCACACAACATGGACCAATCATAGTATAACCAATCAGCATATCTGGCAGATGGACCCGCCAAGAGAAAAGGTTATGTCACACAAAAGAATGAACGGTTGTCTCAAAATCTCATAGGTCTGACACATCTAATAAGAATTTATGCCCATCGTTGATTCACTAGAATTTTCATGACCCTATGACAAGCTGGCAACCCAAGACCCACTAACAACTGCCACTGTATTACCTCGTGGACCAATCACAAACCGCTAATTGTACCAACGTGTCATTGGACCCACAAAGAGATAAATCCCACCTGGAAGATTGGATGGATGGTGCATCATCGCATGTGTTAGAAAAAAGCCTTAAGAACATACACCGACCGTCGATGCTTTGACACGTCAGGACCCCTCTAGCAGACACACCAGCAACCAGGTCCCACTGATACGTCTAGGAAAGATTCAAAATCAATGGTCGTCACATGATCGTAAGGGGATGGAATATTCCATGTGATCATGCAACAACCACATGATCCTCAAGCAACTAACAACATGACCCCACCTGGGCCCGCTGATGCCACTTCATTAAATCCATCAGCCAATGAGGAACTGCAAACTGTGCTTAGGTGTCACCCTGGACCTACAAATTTGAAACACTGTGTCACAAAGATAAGATCAATGGCCATCGTGATTTTGCATAGGTCTGACAAACTTCATGTGCTTTAACGATAACCATCAGATTGAGATGGTGTCAGTGACCATGCCCAGGAAATAAATCAAGCCGAAACATAGGAAGTATTAAAACAGTCGGACTTAGGAAAAATTAAAATACACTGGGCGCTAGGGACCTAGGAAAGATTAAAGCGCAGGGACATAGGAAAAATTAAAGGGGACCCCGCCGACACATGAAAAACCTAACCACGAACATGGTAAAGTGGTCTCTAATAAGCACATGTGAATTTGGAACTTTAGTGGCTGGTAAAGGTAACTTAAAATTAGAACAAGGCCAGGGCTTAACAAAGGGTTTTCATGCAACAACTACATTTTTTGATATTTTGAACTAAGGGTTTATGCTAGGGACACAAAAATGACTGCAGGGATGAGGAGAAAATGGTTGTAGCCATGAAAATTTTTCTAGGTGTTAACACACTTTTCCCAAAGAAAAGATCCTTCACAACATTTTTGAAAAATCATAAATATTGCTTTCATTTTCAGAATTGGAATTGAAGTGCAGATATTATAAAAGGTAAAATCTAATTATTTTACATCTCAAAAAAAAAGGGATGAAGCGGTAAAAGTATGGTTACCAAAACTGCTTACAGATTAAGGTCCAATAGGTACTTTAGGGGGAAAACCCTAACCACAGAAAGAAAGAGGGTAAGAAATTCATAGATTGTGCAACTCCCCTCCCAAAATAGAAAGCATGAACAATTAGAAATGGTGATCTAAAGTAGATATGAAGAACAACACGTGCTTCAAAAAACTTCCCCTAGCTGCTGATCGAATGACCCTTTCTCTTACCTAAAATGGCATTCCTACGGCTTCGAACATGAATGTGGAGACCACGTAGAGGAATTCCTTCCCGCTTATGTTTTTTGAGCCTTTTTCTTTTATCAGTCAGAGACAAAAGTAAATATATTAATTAAAAAATGAAAAATTTAGGAAAAGCGGGAAACTTAAGACAAAAGAGATTTTTCATCTTAAACATATGTCTTAATGTGGTAATACTTGCCCGAAAGGGAAGCTGTCTTAATCAACAATGAGCCGACATAGAAATTGCCACAAATATCTAGAATAGTAACATTTATTCTCATGGATGGAGTGAATGCAGACTCCTAATTTTTTATTTTTAATAATAAACTATTCTCGTGGATGGAGTAAATGGAGACTCCTATATTTTTTATTTTTAATAATAAACTGGCTAGAGCTAATGATTGAAATTTATTAAAATGATAAATGAAGGAGTATAAAGGAACTCATTTATTGTATTTATTGTGAAAAAGTCATCCAACTAACTTTAGCCATAAAATCTATTGATTGTTCTGTGCTAATTGACAACACACAAAATCTATTGATTGCTCGGTGCTAATTGACAACATACAAGTAAGAATAAGTTGTTAGATTGTATTGTTTTTAACATATTCTTCAAGGGTCAGTTTTACATTTCAAAGTTTTCCTTGTGTAAAATACACATCCTTGATTTCTACTGTGAGAAGTTTTAACTTCTTTAATTTATGATAATTTTCTACTATGCCCTTCTTGCTTCCCTGTTCTCACTTGAATTTCTTTTAATTGCCATTTTGACAAATTAGAAAAAAACATATTCTTTTCAGAATTCATTACAAGTTCTTAAAGATATCTAAGACTATTTATCATTTTAAGACATACAAAAATAATGACTAACTTTTATATCTAACTTGTAGATTCATTTGTTGAACCTTTGTTTCTATTTCATAATTCTATTGAATACCTTTTACTAAAATTTTACTTCTTTCTCCCTATACATAAAAAAAATAAAAATTATGCATGGCATCATGCCTCCCCAAATACCTCCTACCCCATTAAATACTATTTTGCTGGTACAAAACCACTTGATATGTAAGGCTATTCACTGTAGCTATCAGTGTTGATGTTGTGGTCTCCCTGACCTACATGGACCTATAGAAACCTCAGAATTTGGGGCACAGGAGCCTCAATCGTGCCTTCCAATATCTTCACCACTTCCCCCATGCTCGGCCTCAGGTTCTCATCATCTTAAATGCAAAGCCCATCGACCATAACAACTCTTCTCACTTCCTCGATATTTGCCTCACTTGCTATCCTTCCATCGACAACACCTCTTATGTTTCCACTCTAAATTTGAGATGAAGCTTAGGCAGGAAAGCTCAACCTACTTTCCTCCACCATTAAATCTAGATTTCTGCGACCAAATATAATTTCCAACAACGTCATGCCAAAACTATAGACGTCCACCTTGGGAGTGATAGGAAGGCCAAAGATCCACTCAGGAGCTAGGTACCCATGAGTTCCTCTCGTGGTTGTCAATACGTAGCTGAAATCTCTACCTACCAGCTTCACTAGCCCAAAATCTCCCACTGTTGGGCTGAAGTCGCTATCAAGGAGAATGTTTTCAGGTTTGATATCATAGTGAATGATGTGATCCCTGCATTCCTCATGCAGGTAAAGTAATCATTGTGTAGTGCCCAGTGCGATCTCAAACCTAGTCTTACAATCTAACACCTTCTATACATCTTCTGCCTAAGAGAAGAGAAAGGAGTTGAGGGAGCCATTGGGCATGTAGGCATACACCAGTAACCTTCGTGAATGCTCTACACAGAATCCCCATAGCCTGACCAAATTCACATGCTGTATTCTACTAGTGGTGATTATTTCAGCACGAAATTGCTTTTCTGCTTGCGTGGAACCCTCTAATCTCTTCACTGCAACAGGCGTATTGTCTAGCAAAGTTCCTTTGAACACAGAACCAAATGCTCCACTACCCAGCTTATGCTTGAAATTCTTCATTGCAATCCGTAGCTCTCTATAACTGAACTTTTTGAGAGATATTTGCACCTCCTCTTCGACATTTTTCTTCAATAGTCTTCTACATTTCCGTAGAGCATGCGCGGCTAACAAAGAAGCTAAAATAGCACAAAAAGCTATGGTGGTAGAAAGAATAATTTTAACCACAGAAGCTTTGGTCCATCGCTCTGACATCGAATGCTCCCACTCAGAAGCCGCTAGCCTAATGGAGACAGATTGGCCCATTGATGAAATGCTCATTCCCAATAAATTCCCAAACCACAGTCTACAAACGGGTGGATCATAAATACCCAAAGTAAAGGCTGTATAGGAGCAATTGTTGAGACAAATAGAGCGGCAACCTTTTTGTGTTGGCTCATTGTTGATTATGACAACTTCCCTTTTAGGAAAGTATTGGTTCTTGGCTTCTAAGTAGTCATCTATTGTGCCCTTTGTGTCAGAGCATTGTAGGGTTTTTTGCCGAGAACACCCACTTGACCACCAACCTTGAGATTCATGCTTGGGCATGAAGCCCTGGACACAACTACACAAATCATTCCCATTGTAGAGTCCATATGCCCCATAGATTTCATAGTCACTACATTGACCTCAGTATGTCGACCATCTTAGACTCCATGTACCATCATCCATCCAGAAGTAAAGTTCAACTTTGTCATTCTCTTTTAATAGGAACTGCTCAGTGACGGTATGATCTATAGGATTTATGCCAAAACTAATGTATATTCTTGAAGGAGAAAGCCTCACACAGGATGCTTGAACTTTTTTCTGACCTTCTAATTCGGGAACCTTAGTCAAATAATTGTGTCCAAATTGACCAATGCATTCTCCACTAGACCAATATGGAATAGTGTTGTTAAACAACAACATCAACTATGTCTTTCCTAGAGAAGTTTCCATTCAAAGAGAGAAGAGCCCACTTGCAAGATCTGAAGAACTCTTCCAGGAAGTCAGGGTCATGCATTTCCACATCTTCATGCCAAGCAACAATGTATCTGTTAGATTTGCGAAACTCTCCCAAATAATCGTAGACTCGTTGTGGGTGTCCAACATAATGAAATTACCCATGTCAATTTTCACCACTCGCGATCTTCTCTGGGCTATATCAGTTTACCAAACTGACTGGCTATTTCTATCAAGCAATCTAAGATGACCATCGCTTGAAAATTCTAGAACTCCAGGCACATTTTTGACAGGATTATCTCTGTTAGCCACCCAGACAATGGCTTTCTGAGAAATAGGGGCATACCAGATGCCAATATACCAATTATTCATTCCCCTCGGATAGAAAAATCCCAATGCAAATGTTCCATTCTTGGAAATTAGGGTTTGAACTCTCGCTTCCTGATTTTGTGGTTAACTGAACAATGGTAGACTTTCAACTGGCTCTAGTGGGGTGGTTTTTTAACTTCCGTCCTACTACTGAAATGGTGAGAAAGTGGATTTCTATCTAGTGGAGGATCAAGGGCTCTGTGTCAGCTTCTGCTATGCCAGGAGGCCTATTCCTATTAGAGTTTACTACTCTTGAGGACTTGTCTGTTGTGCTTTCGGGCTCTTGGGTCTATGGGAAACACTTCCTTGCCCTCACAAAGTGGAAACCAGGTTTCAATCTGGCTTCTGATCTTTCCAGATCAGCCCTTGTTTGGGTTTTCCTCCTTGGCTTACCTCTTGAATACTAGGATGAGCAATTTTTTTGATGGATCAATGACTCCTTTGGTTCTTTTATCACTACAGATCTGGTGACCCATTCTAAATCTAGGCTTGTTTTTCCTAGATTCTATGTGAATGTCACATTGAATAAAACTCTTCCTAATTTTGTTATTCTAAAATCTAAACTAAGTAAGTGGACCCAAGCAATTGTGTACAAGAATGCTACCCTGTTCTCCCAAAACTGCGATAGCAGGGGTCACTCTAGCAACAATTGTAAGCTCTCTAAGCAGTCTTCCACCTATGTGGAGAAGGGTAAAGGGAAAGATGGTGTTCCCTCTCCTCAAGTGCAAATAGAGGCCTCAGACCATCCCTCAGAGGAAATGGTGAAGGTAAACCCAGTTGTGGAGATTGTCACCCCAGATGAGGTGGTGGTTACTCCTGCTACTGCAGATACTATCCTAGAGGAAGGTGAGTTTGTCCCCCTACGGGAAGAGGTTGAGAAGTGTGCCATTGCAAAAGAGGACCTGGCCCCCCAGTAGCTGGCTAAGGTGTTTTCATCCCCCTCTACACCCCCTTCAGTGAAGAGATCATCTCTCCCTTTGGAGACTAAACAACCTACCATTGTGGTGGCATTGGAGTTGATAACCCCTAAGTTGGGTGCTACAAACCCCCCTGAGACTACTACAAAAAACCAATCCAGCTCGCTTGATGGCTTGGATGATGAGGATGGAGAATGGAAAACTCATAGGAAGAAAACCAAGCCAAAAAAGGTGGATGTGGGAGTTGAAACTCCAAGGGGCAGGCCATCTGATCAGGCAAGAAGATTGAGATGATCCACAAGGGACACTACTATGGGTAAGTAGAAAACCCTGGAATCAAGCTTTAAGAGTAAAAAATGATTTGTCTTTCTTGGAATGTGAGGGGTTTGAATAGCTCCTTGAAGCAAAATGATGTTCAACATTACATTTTTTTATCATAAACTTTATGTTCTTCTCTTGCAAGAAGTTAAGATGTCTATTAGTAACTTTGAGTCCATTGATCCTAAGCTATGGCCGAGTGCTTCTTTCTTATACTCTGAAGCTTCGGGTACCTCTGGGGGTATTGCCATGCTCTGGAATCCCAATAAAATTAGTGGCCTATTGGTTGAGTCATCCCCAAATTTCCTTGTTGTCACCTTTAATAAGGCTCGGGTAGAATGGATAAGCTTTAACATCTATGCCCCAAACACCCATCCAAGTAGATTTATTCTTTGGAATGATCTTAGTGCCCATTTGGCTCAAAACGGCTTGAGAAACTTTCTTCTGGCTGGAGACTTCAACTCTCCCCTCTATCCCTCAGAGAAATGTGGTGGGCTTGTTCATTACTTTGATAGTATGAGGGAGTTGGTGGATTTTATATTTGGTACTAGCCTCCTGGATATCGACCTAACTGGAAACCCCTTCACCTGGTCTAACAACAGAAAAGGCAATCACCTTATTCAGGTGAGACTCGATCGGGTCTTGACTTCATCCTCCTGGGATCTTTATCTAAATTCCTCCCTAAGCTCCCTTCCCAGGACTACATCATACCACAACCCCCTCCTCCTACACTGGTTTGAATCCCCTAAAGTTAGCTCAGTCCCCTTTAGGTTTGAAATCATGTGGTGCTCTCACCCTTCATTTAGAGACCAAGTCAACCTTTGGTGGAGCACCAGAATTAAAGCCACAACCATGTACAAAGTTTCTCAAAAGCTTGAAATCATTAGAATGGAGGTCAAAGGTTGGAGCAAGCATAACTTTAGGGACCTTCGCAAAGAGAAAATTGAGCTCTCAGGCACCCTTAACTCCCTTCAGGCCCAACTTGCTTCTATAAATTTCTCTCCCCAGACTTAGGCTGATGAGGAAACAACAAGACAGAAATGGTAGGAAACTCTAAAAAAAGAGGAAATTTACTAGAAGCAAAGATCGAGGATCCAATGGCTTACCGAAGGAGACAAAAACACTATTTTCTTCCACATATCTACTAGCATCCATGAAAAAAGGAATACCATTACTTCTATTATGGATGAGAATGGGATCATAGTCAAGGAAAAGGACAAGATTAATCAGGTGGCTATTAACTACTTTAAGGGGTTATTCTCTAAGGAGGGTCCGATCTGCCCGGACAACATTCAAAATCAACTCTTGGAGAATATCCAGTGTGTTGTTACTAGGGAGGACAATGATAGACTAACGGAAAGGGTCTCGGATGAGGAGGTTAAAAGAGCAGTCTTTGCTATGGTTGGCTACAAGGCCCTTGGGCCCGACGGGTTTCCCCCAACCTTCTTTTAGGAATACTGGGACATTGTTGCTACTGATGTCACCCGCACTGCCAGAGACTTTTTTAGGACTGGGCGTTTACTCAAGCAACATAATCAAACCTACATTGTTCTCATCCCTAAACATGATAATCCCACCTCTATGCTGGATTTTAGACCTATCAGCCTCTGTAACACCTTCTATAAAATCCTCACCAAGATCCTAATCGGAAGGATGAAGCCCTTGCTAGAGAAGTTAATCTGCCCTGCTCAGAAGGGATTTGTCCCTAGAAGGAAAAATCTCGATGGGGCTATTACCACTCATGAGATCATCCATTCTATGGATAGGAGCAAGATTCTAGGTATGGCCTTTAAACTAGATATTTCTAAAGCCTATGACAAAGTCAATTGGTCTTTTTTTTATCAAAATTCTTGATAAAATGGGGTCCAAGGAGAAAGCTATTCAAATCATCAAGGAATGTACCCAAACCATGTGCTTCTCTATTCTAGTCAATGGCTCCCCGGGGGGTTTCTTCACTCCTGAAAAAGGTCTTAGATAGGGAGACCCTCTCTCACCTTACCTCTTCATTATGGTTGCTGATGTTCTTAGCAGGAATCTTTGTATGCTATCTGATAGGGGGAAAATCAAAGGGGTTAAACCGGCTTCCACCATCCCCCAAGTGGTGTTAGAACAATTTGTTGATGACACCTTCCTTTTTGGGTTCTCTTTAGTGATTGAGGCTAAGAAATGGAAACAAATTTTGGAATGTTATGCCTAGGCTTCTGGTCAATGCATTAACTATCAAAAGAGCCATTTATTCTTCTTCAATACGCCTTTGGAGACCCAAAACAAGGTGCTTCAAATCCTAGGATGTTTTTCTGCCTTGCTTCCTTCCACCTACCTGGGTCTCCCCCTCATGGTCAAAGAATTTTTCCAGGAATTCTGGAACTCTATTTTGGAAAGGACTCAGAAAAAGCTTGCAGGTTGGAAAGGGAAAATTTTAAGCAATGCTGGAAAACTTTAGTTGGTGGCGGCTACTCTCCAAGGAGTCCCTGTCTATTTCCTTTCCCTCTTTAAAATCAAGAGTAACATGGTTGATAAGTTGGAATGGATCCAGAGGACCTTCCTATGGGTGGGTTCAGAGGAGAAAAAAAGGTTGTCTCTTGTGAACTAGGATACAGTCTTCCTTCTGAAACATCTAGGCGGGTTGGAATTAAGAAAAATTGGTCAGATGAATAAATCTCTAACTACTAAGGTGGCCTGGAAGCTCATTAAGGGGAAGGTAGAATGGTGCAAAATTATGGAAGCTAAGTACCTCCAAGGTCTCCCCTTCAGAAGGAAGTTCCAAGATAATGACCTTCCAATTGGATCCAAGCTCTGGAAGAACATCTGAAATTGTAGAAGCATTCTCTCCAAAGTGACATTCTAGTAGGTTGGCAATGGTAGATCCATTGGGTTCTGGAAGGACTAGTCTCTAACAACATGGTTGGTAGAGAGTGGAAGGACTTACAGATATGGTTGAGAGATAGACCAGACCTGATGAAGATGGGAAAGGAGATTATGGAGAACATTAACATTAGAACTTCAGACCATGAAGATACTATCCTATGGGCCCACACTTAGATGGGGAATTTCTTTGTTAAATATACCTACAACCTACTACTTAAGGAGAATGGTAACATGGAGGACTGGAAGAAGGTTTTGATTCCCCAACTCACACCAAAAATTAATTTTTTCTGGTGGACCCTTATGCATGGGAAGGTTCTAACCCAAGACAACCTAGTTAAAAGGGGTTTCTCCATGGTGAATAGATGTGCCCTATGTATGAAAGAGGAAGAAATAGTGAATCATCTATTTATCCACTGTCAGTATGCCAATAGCATCTGGCAGGAGATTTTTGGCAACTTGGGGGTCCCATGGGTCATTGGTTGGGATGTGCATCAATTTAGCTACTGGCGATCTCCTTCCAATCATCCTCTACTCCAACTGCTCTAGCGTATGATACCCCCCCACATCTATTGGGTGATTTGGAAGGAAAGGAACAATCATATCTTCAGAGATGAGAGTACCCCCGTTGGAACCTGTCTCCAGATAGGTACCAGACTTCTATGTGAGAACACTCAGGCAGCCAATTGGAAGCTCCCCTCTGCTCACCCCAAACACCTGGGAGGTTAGAACTGCTGATAAATGGAATATCCTATCTGGGTTCTCTCGATTTGATGACACCAAGAAATTAGCCAGAAAAGCCACTAAATGGACGGCCCCTACCAGAGGATGGATCAAATTAAATTTTGATGGTGTCATTAACACTAAGGGTCAAGGTGGTGGTGGGATCCTTCGTGACTATAAGGGAAATTGTCTGATTGCTTTCGCTGGCCCCGTTAAAAATGGCATTGTTACCCAAGCTAAGGGAATGACCCTTTTATGGGGAATTCAAACCGTTATTAATTTGAACATAAGACACCTGGCTATTGAAGGAGACTCCAAAGTGGTGATTCAGGTTGTCAAAAGTGGGACCAGTGTGGGATGGTAGACCAAACCCATTCTGCTAGAAATCAAATTGCTTTTGAACAACTTCCAGCACTGCACTATTGAACACATGTACAAAGAAGGAAATCAAGTTGCCAACTCTTTGGCTGCGATTGGCTTACATCAGCAAAAACTCACCAACTAGAGTGGGGTGAGCAACTTTCCCTTAATGACTCAGCAACTCATCGGGGAGGAAAATAATTTGAATCAATGTGCTCTGCTATCATGATTAATTTTCAAACCTGCTGGATCACGTGTTGACGTGTTAGTAAGTTTTTTGAAATTATTAAAATGTGCTCCCATTACCCCATGCAAGTTGATAATTACTTTCCTAACATGCGATGTAAAGGTTGTCTGAATCAGGATGCCTACTTGGCGATTCTGGACAGCAAGCGTATCCTCAATTTTACTACCAATAAAGGCACCTATAGATCAGTTAGATCTGGTGGTACGGTGCACTTTCTCCAAAGATTTCCTCAAAGCCAATGCTCTATGTATAACCCAATTTTGGGAAAGTTTTGTCAAAACAAGAGGTTTTCCAACATCTACAATTTTTACTCGGCTCTCTAGTTTTTTGGCTTCCTTGACGCTAGTGGACCTAGATTTTGAGATGGGGGGTAATACTCTTCGCATTGAACCTGATAAGATTGACGAGGCCTTTTCCAATGATGGCTCTAGTCACTCATTACTATAAGGAGTGCGGGATTTGGGGGTTTCATGTAGCGTATGAGGGGAGGCAATGATGAGCAGATTTTGAAGCAGTTCGTCTCCACTTGGGATAATAGGAAGGTCTCGGTGGGAGGCATTCACTTTCAACTTAATGAAGAAGTCATCACCAAAGCTATGGGGCTTCCTATGACAGGGAGAAAATACAAAAAAATAGCTGGACTCCAGACCCCACCAGCCTCAACCAGTTCTTCCGGGAGGTGAGCAACCTGTGAAGAAACAAGGGGGCTTTAACAGAGAGGAGCTTCCTAAGTTTTCACCTAAAATTTTCCTCATTATCATGAAGTACTTCACTCTGGAGGGTAAGTTCATCATCTACTACTATTACCATCTGCCTTTTCTAAACCATATTAGAAATAAGGATTTGATGTCTATTCCTTTTTACCTTCTGCATTCTATTGAGAGCAACATTTTGGATATCAAGGATAATCTAGACAAACTTATTCCATCCTCCATCAGGGCCTCCTCCTCCATCTCTATCAGTTTCAAAAAGCCATTTGCCCAGCCCCCCAACCCCCTCCTATAATTCAAGAAGTTATCCAGGATGTTTCTTAGGCCGAAGCTGGCAAACCTACCTAGTCCTCTTCTCACTCCCTCCAAATTGCCCAGGAGACCAATTCTGATGTCAGCAGAGGAAAGAAATGCAGAAAACCCCACAAGGAACAGACTGGTTAGGATGATTCCTACATCTCTAACTCTGTGGTACCTCAGAATTGAGTCTGAAAGCACCACTGACACTGACCGTAAACATAAAATGAAGAAGTGCATGGATAGTCAGGTCAAAATTGAGGTGGACCTTAGTGGTACCGGTCGTAGGCGCTCAAGTAGAATTGCTGAAGAGCAATGTAAGTCTAGGCTCAAGGAAACTGCTTCTCGTGAGGTTTCCAGGAAAGATTCCCCTTCTACTGAATCCTGAATGATTCTTCTGACCATCTACTAGGCCCCCCGAGGGTTGACACCCACCCCCCTCTAGCCCCCAGAATAATTTGAATACCCCCATTAACCCCACCCCCCCACTGAGCCCCACCCTTGAGACCCTAAACAGAGAGTCTATTCCCAAAGACAACTTAGCTCCCCCTGAGGTGACTTACTTTAGAGGCACCCTCAAAAAGAAATTTGTGGAGCTTGATAGAGACATTGAAGACCTCAAGAAGAACATGTAGAGGCTAGAGGATCACTACAGATTGACCAATAAATTTGCCCTAAAAATTATGGGGAATTCAGCTACTACTCTGTGTCTTGTGTAGGAAAAATTGGCTGGTGGTGCTCTAGCAGAGGATGAAGATAACAAAGATCTCTTCCAATTTCTTCAGGAGGAATGGTCCCAACACTCTGCTATCCAGGTAGTTGGGGGAAAAAAAATTAGTTTATTTGTTATGGAGGTTATTTATTTTGGTTAATTAGAGTTTGAGTTTCCTCGGTGTTGTGTGTGGGGACTTTGTTAACTTTTATTGTTTTGATACTAGCCCTATGTGGCTTTGGATTGGTAATACTCTGAACATCAATAGCTTTAGGCTTGTTTTCATTTTTTGGTTAGTTAGCTTCATTAAGTTTGTTTTTGATAGAGGCAAGTGTGATTGGTTTTGTTTCTTTACTATTCTGTTTGGCTATTTCCATAACATGTTGTTAATGTGCTTTTAGTCTTTGTACAGGCCAATAGCCTCTTACTACTTTTTCCTATCAAAAACAAAGTTAAGTCAATATTTTTTTGTAAGTAATTAGATTCACAAAGAAAATATTCTTTAATGCATAGTTTTATTGATTGACCTAACATTCCAAGTAAAAATATGTATAAAGGAAAATTAAGAATAAGGGAGGCATGGAGATAAGGAGATTAAGGAGGATAATGCAGATGGCTAGACATTGCCAGACCTTGAACTTGACCAGCGAGCTAGGATGGGGAAAGAAGGATGAAACAAACCCTCCTCCTCCTCCTTCAACAAAGGGATTGGTTGCTTGAGGTTGTTTCCTTTCTAGGCTAGGCCCATTAGTTTTATGGTATTTATGTTTCAAGGCTAGGGCCCTTGTTTCTAAGACTTTTGGGCTTCACCCATGTGACTCTCAGGGGGAGTGACAATTTGTTCCCATTATTTTTGATTTAAATGTAATATTCTATTTTCTAAGTTAATCTAATTGGTTAGTATTTTTATAAAAAAAATAGTTCTTTTCCTATTATAAAATTATAATATTTAATCTAATCTTTATCATGGAGAATCCACAATCCAATTGTTTCTAATGGAGCACCATTGTCATAATTACATTATCATAGCATTCAATTGATCATATTTGATGCACACATTAACCTTCAAATTTAATGTAATAATATTTTATAATATATCGCCACATTAAGACTATTTGAAACCTATCTTTTATAGCACCTCTTATCCTAAAGTAAGTCATACATATACTTTTGCAACATAGTTTCTAAAAGTAATGAAAATGAGAAAACTTGTAAAACTAAGAAAGATCAGAAAAAGCCCAAATATATTACAACAAATACTTTTGTGGTGGTGAAAGGGAAAGATAAGTAGGTTCTTAGACCTACCTTAGACAACTCTTAGGCACTGTCAAAAATATGTGCAAATAAAATGAAAAATAAATCACAACACAAAAAGGAGCATTGTAAAATATTAGGGAAGCTACTTATAAATTGATCATTCAAAGACGATCAAAGATCAAACTAGCCCTACTACCCAATAAAAGAGACTAAATCATGATTTTTTTTTCCTTCCATTGAATAGTTTTCTCTGAAAGTGAGATATATCTCTTGAATTCTGAGATGGAATGGTTGAATTTACATATATCATTTTAATCTAATGTCTATTATTCTATTTTTTATTTAAAGAAATTATGTTATAGAGATATTTCTTTAAATCAACTTGTATAAAATATGAACAAAAGGGATGGGTCATAGAGTCTTTCAGTGGTCTAGGTAGCGAACATGTTGCTTGTAACTTTGTGGACAATTACTATGCTAGAGAATCCACAATATGGCTCTTAGATAGACAATTGAGAAACATGTTATCTTTAAGCTTGGGACATTTATTTGCACCTAGAAGGAATATCAATGTCCAAGTAACTTGTGTGGGTACAACTAACCCTCTTGAAGTATGCCTTTGATTTATTTTAGTAGGATATAGTATCTCAACTTCAAATGTTTATCTAATGCAACTCTAGCATTGAAAGATTCCATAGCCTAAGAGTGCACCATTAAGTCTATATAGAAATTGACTCAACTCACTCTTCTGGAGTATAGGGTGAGCCACAATAATGGGTTACACTTTTTGAGAAGAAGGAATTTAGCACTTTTCGACAAATTATCATTTTTGCGACTTTTGATAGAAAGAAAAAAATGTTTTCGATCAAAATTTATCCTGCCTTAACTTACGATTGAAACTCACTTTTGATCAAAAGTGGCTTTTTAATTTTTTTAATTAATAATAAAGAACTTTCAATTGAAATCCCTTAAAATAGGATATTTTTGAAAACAAAAGTAGTTTCCATTAAATTTATCCCATAGACTTTTGATAGAATGGAGTTTCTATGAAGTGGGGGGGGGGGGGGGTGTGGTTAGGGGGAGGAGTCTTTGATTGAACCCCTTTCTATCAAAACTCCTGTCAAAATTGATTCCCTGAGTTTCTCTCATTTTTCTATAATTTTCTGGCCTTTGATGCTCAAATTGAGGGTTCAAATGGAAACAATATTGACAAACCCAAATGCATGAAAGTAGTACTCAAAATGAGCTTTCGAATGGTTATAATTTTAATGTATATTGAGTCTATTATGATTTTTTTTTTGGATTGATTAAACATTGGTTTCTCACCAAACATCGTCTTGTATGTTCAATGCTTATGGAAAAATAGTATACAAGTGAAAAAAATTCTAATATATATATATATATATATATATATATATATATATATATATATATATATATATTTATAATATATATATATATATATATCTATATATTATATATATATACACACACACACACACACACATATATATATATATACACACATATATATACACACACCACATATAT
>BSBK01014327.1:0-40997 GCA_027943335.1 Chamaecyparis obtusa | reverse complement strand
GGTATTTAGTAAACCGAAATAAATTTATATTTATATATGATTAGCAAGGCCGATATTAATCAGTCATTATCTCAGTGATAATATCGACCATTCTATAAATATTGAGATAGATTAGTATATTTTATCTTTAAGCATTTGATAATCAATTTTATATATATTTTGATGTTTATCGATCACTCATAAATATTAGTATTATGAGAAGAGATCAATTCTTATTCATATAATAATATATTCATATTTATCAATATATATATAATAATAATAATAAACATTATTATTATATATATGTTGATATGTATATGTGTATGTATAATTTGATCTTTTCTCATAATATTAATATAATATTATGATGTACATTTTATCTAATTGAAGCTATAAACATCAACAAGATGAAGATCGTAATATTGTTAGTTATGATGATAATGCATTTGATTTTACAAAAGCTTCTAATTGTTTTGATAGTAATATTGGTTTGAAAATAATGAAAATAATGGGTTATAAAGGTAAAGGGTTGGGAAAATATAGGCAAAGAATTAGAAATCCCATTGAGCTAGTGATGAGACCAAACAATAAAGGTTTTGGTTTTTTTAATGAAAATACAAGTATAAATGTTGTTATAGTTATTAAAGAATCAAACAAAGTACTTCAAAGAATTCAATGTTCACAATGCCACAAAAAAGACATGTTGGAATATTCATCCTTATAGCATATGTGGTTTGAAGATCATTATGAGAAGACATACTAGGATAAAGAATTGAAGACGAATTACACAACAAATTGTATACAAATGGATTGTGGATGGAGTTTTGGATCAAGTTGGAAAATAATTATAGGTATGATATAAAAAAAAATTAAGTATAAATGTTCATATATGAAAAATGATAGCAGTCATAGAATGTTTGAATGTTCAAAAGGCATAAAAAATATTTTGGGTGAAAGGAAAGAATTGTCTAGAAAAAATGTCTACAAAAAGTGAAGGAAGTTCTAGTACATAGTTTTGAGAGTTTGAACGGCTGCCACAGTACCTGGATGAATACTAGAGAAAGAAATCATTGTTGAGAAAATATTAGAAGATCATAGAGGTTGTTTGAATATATCAAGAAAGGAAAGGGTTCACAAAATTTTGAAGACTTGGTTATGAATGAGACAAATAAAAAGATGATCTAGTCTTGAGTAAAGGATTTTGTAAATGCTGAAGCATTCATGGTCAAAATTAAGGGGGAGTGTTGGAGATAATTTCTCCCTTTCCAATTATTGCCACTGCCTTAGTCCAAACTATTGTTTGTACCAACTTCCATAATTTTCTACCAACTGTTAGTCTAGACTTTATAAGCTGGCGTCCCTTCACAACTTGTTATTTAATTACAAAATTATCATGCACTCCAATTTATTGAACTGCATCAAATCATATAAATATAAAAATAATTTTATCTTAACATTTATTTGTAATTCTTATCCTTATCTGTGCAAGGAAGACTATTAGAGCATGTTTGTCATTATCTCTTCAATTATGTATACTAGAAGACATGTAATAAAAATTGCCTCTCTGATTATACATGAATGGTTCTTACTTATTAATTGATGAGCTAAATGGGCTTATAATGAATGGTTCATAAGGTACAATATTTGTTGAAGGTTTTGCAAATAGGGTATGAAGCTAAATGGGCTTAATCTTGGAGAAAACTCCATAGTTTTTTATTAAGGAAAAAATAGGTTTTGAGGGGACCTAAAACCTCATACAACAGGTTTTGAAGGGACCTAAAATCCTCAAATTTTACAAGGATTTGGAACCTACAATACGACACTACCAAAAAGTATAAACAAGGAAAAAAAATAGCCCAAACATAGCTAAATTGACAAACACCAACCAAACACTAGCGCAACCACAAGCAACATTGCAAGCCAAAAAATCAAAAGATAACCATTACAGATCAGGCTGGCAATATCAAGACAACCACAACCTCAAACTATAGCTCTTAAAAGAAAAGGATGAGGGATTATCATGCACCCTCGTCCTATCAACAAGTATATTCCTAGCTCCCTTGACCTAAGAAAAATAAAGTTCAAGCAACTAAAAGATAGCCTGGTCCTTAACCAAAAATAACCACAGTGTATATTGGGCCCTTGAAAACTATCAACATCCAGCTAGAATAAAATACACAAGAAAAGCATAAAGAGCTGAACATAAACATGAGGATTTTGAAAGGCTCCCCTAGTCTTAGAATTGAGAGCATGGGGTTTTGATAGGATCCCCCAACCGTTACATACCAGGCTACCATAAACCTACATGGGGTTTCGACAGGCTCCACCAACCATAAAAACCAGCCTCAAACAATTGCACATTAAAAATCTTGTAAAAAACAACATGGATTTTGACATGGAACCCAAAACCATTACAAGGAAATAATCATTCATAATAATCCTTAAATAAAATCTCATCAAAGAACCAGTTGGAGCTATGGGGTTTTCAAAGGCACCCCAAACCTTAGTGGGTGTTACACTGGCTCCCACAACTATCGCAACTAAAACATTGGGGTTTTGGAGGGCTCCCCTAGCCACTATGGGTTTTGTATTGGCTCCCATAACAAGAAACTTACCATCCTCTAGCCTACGAAAATAATAATGGTAGTAGGAGCACTTGCTAGAGTCACAAATCAAAATATTGAGTCTTGAAATGGCACCCAAAACTAAAAGAAAGATGTCGTCAATGACTTTCCTCCTACACATCCCCGACACTCCAACACTCTCAACCTCAATATGAGAGACACCCACCTCAATAGGAATAAAGGAGACAAAGACATCCAAAGAGAAAGTTCATCCTCTAATCATACCTTAGAAAGTTCATCTTCTAACCATACCTTAGAACAACCAACCAGGAAAGAGGTAGCACTCAAAGAACCACTTCCAACCTCTCCCACACAACAGATCTTCACCTCAATAGAAGATGCCCCCACGTCTATAGGAAAAGTAGAACAAGGCGAAAGAAGAACAAAGAACTGAAACCAACCCACAGTCACAAGTAACTTCCACAGGAGAGACATCCACCTCTATAGGATTCAATTGAGCGAGATAAGAGAAATAAAAAGAAAAAGTCTCCAAAGATATCACCAACACAGCCAAGGCAACAAAAAGAAACTGAGACTATCCCATAATGGGAACAAAGCTCACCCGAGATAAACCGATAATAATCAAGGAGCTACACAAATAGAAGGCTGAAAAAGGGCTCGTTAAGAGAAACACGAGCCTAAATCGCCATGCCTTCCAAGGAAATGAGCAATGACAGAGAACCCACACCCGCCAACGCCAAAGAATCCTCCACTGCAAGCCGCAATAGGAATAACTGTATCCTCCATAGCAAAGACCCCCACTCCCAAAATGGGTTGCAGGCGTCAAATGAGGAAAGAAAAGCTGGAAGTTAGAAAATACCAAAGGGAAAATCCCCCAAGGCAAAGTGGATTCGTCCAAAGCCACTCTGCCCCTGAAGACACCAACCGCCACAGAGACTAGTAGACAAAACAAAGCCTGGCTAGAACAACAAAAAGCCATGAACCAATCCACCACACAAGGCACAAGAAAGCATGCCCCAAAATAGAACACACCTCCCAACGAACACTATCGAGCGCCAGGGAAATGAGAGCAAGGAACTCCAAAGAAACAGGGTCAAGTTGCATCACACCCACAAAAGCTACCAAACACACCCAATGAGGAAATTTCTTCTGTCGTACTGCAACCACAAGACCCGCCCTCACTAGAAAAACCATCCACGCAAGTGAATCTCGACGAGTCAGAAAATAGTGCACATGAAGAAGCCCCATCGACTAGAATACCAGGGCCTAAAGGAGTAGGAGACTCCAAAAACACATAGCCAAAATGCCAAGCGATAACTCCAAATAGAGCGTGATTAGTGAGGCGAAAATACTCCAAACACACACTTGCAGAGAACCATTATGCAAAAAATAATGACCACCCAGACACCAGATGGCGTTCCATCCCTCTCATCACTCTCTGCCTCAGTAGAAGCCTTCTCTAAAAACTCCATACTTAAGCACATTTGAGTTGGGACAATACTAGGATGGGTGATCTCCTAAGAAAGCTCAATGCTTTAACTCTATGAACATCACCTAGATATAATGAGTTCTAAATGTTCCATTTATTCCTATGAGAGATAGTTCTTATGAGTCACTATTTATGAAACACGAGTCAATGAGTTTGACTCCAAAACTACAGTCTTATCCTAATAGCAATATCCCAACAAAAATATAATCTTCTAACTATAAAAATTCTTGTGAAATCAAAAAAATCCCCAAAAATAAATGATATGAAAATCTTATGAACATTTTAAAATTGTTAAAAATACATTCAATTATTAAAATGCAATTCATAACAATCTTAACAAGTGATAGATGAATATTAAAAATATTGAAAAATAAAGTCTTAAAAATTATTAAAATATAATGACCAAGTGATAAAAATATTAAAATATATAATCAATAGTAATGTTGACAAAATGATAGATGAAATATTAGAAATAAAAAATAAAAGTTTGATGTTGGTGACAATTATTTTAAATATATTAAAATGAAATCAATGATAATCTTAACATGTGATAAATGAAACTTGAATTTGAATAAGACAATTCTCTCACCTCATCAATATAAAAGATGATAAATAACACTACTTTTTAAAGCAAAAAATGACCAAATACATCGCATCATGTCAATGCGAAATGTAAAAAAGTTACATCGCGGCCTATTTGGCTGGTTTGTTTATGAGTATCGTATACAGAATGTGAAGTATGCAGCTTATATATCTTTTGACTTTTTAGGCAATTACTTTGAGATATATTTGTCTTTCTGTATTATATTTCTTGATCCGATCGGAAGATCACAATTATTGAGACATCCATTCTTCTTCTCAGAGATACATCCAAGCTAAGCCAGAATCATCAGAAATCAATTCATAGTGATGAAATAACTTGCATAATAGAATATATAATATGAAATATTTGTCATTTTACAATAATCAGTTGTTAGTTTTAGGTTAGATTAGAATAAATATAATTAATATTTGGTTAGTTAAAGTTAGTTGGTGACAGATTATACAGGAAAAATAAGGCTTTAAAGCTATTCAGAAATCAATATATTATCATTTTGTTAAATCAAATTGAATATCAATTTTTCTATTTTATGCTTAACCTCTAATGATGGTGTAATATTACAATTTTTCAATTGTGATTTAATGACAAATAATTATACTTAAATTTATATTTTCCAAACACTTATTTTATTATTTGATGCTTTTAAATAATTCTAAGAGCCTTAAATAAATGAGTAATTTTTTACCATATAGCTATGTTTATATGCTCTCGTGACAAAAGCCTTGTAGAACTCCAAATAATTATATGAAATATAATCTTCAAGATATAATTTTTTTTAGAATGAAATCTGACAAATAAAATAAATAAATGACATGAAAACCTCGTGAACTTTTTAAAATTATTAAAAGTACTGAAAAACAAAAGTCTGAAAGAGAAGTTATTTTAAATATGTTAAAAGACAATCAGTGACTCTCTTGACATGTTATAAAATGAAACTTCAGTACGAATAAGGCGATTCCATGACCTGGTCCACACAAAAATTTGTAAATTTTTACTCCTATTTTAAATTAAAAAATTTACGGTTGATGCGAAATGCATCGCATCGTGATGATGCGAAATGTAAACTGATTACGCGTGGGCGGTTTGGCTGATGTCTTTATTTGTTGTCAATCTGAAGTACGCAGCTTCCATATCCTATCCGATTCTGAAGTATATATTTGTCTTTCTGTAATATGTTTCTTGAGCCGATCGGAAGATCACTTGTAAATTAGGCGTCCTTTCTTATAAAGAATGTCTTCCTCGCTACAATTTCCTGTAGGAGCCAATGGATCTAAAGTCGATCTTCCTGTAATCGACATCTCCGAATTACCGCAAGATTTTGATGCTCAAGATCTGAGCAAGCTTCCAGATCATCCCGTCATCGCCAAACTTAGAAAGGCGTGTAAGGAATGGGGATTTTTCTACCTTGTCAACCATGGAATTCCAGTAGAGCTTCTGGATAAAACTTGGAATGCGACCCAAGATTTATTGTCCATGCCGATCGAGGTTAAGGACAAAGTCACAACTTGTAAGCCTATCGATAGCTATTATCGAAGCCCTAACTATGAGACATTCAGTCTTCCTGACTCAACTCATTCAATAGATTCGTTGGGCCAAATGTTTTTAAACATATGGCCCGAAGGAAATCTAAATTTCTGGTACGTTACTTCATCTCTTTGCTTTTCAATTAGCCCATGTCCTATTATTTGAGTTTTTCTTTTATCATTGTTTGACAGCGAGACGATGGCAACGTACCGTTTGTGTGTCTCAAATCTTGCACAAACGGTCACAAAATTAATTCTTGTAAGCCTGGGGTTGGATGCCAAAGCTTTCTACCATTCCCACTTCGAAAAGTGCATATCAAGATTGCGCATAAACGGCTACTCATCAGAGAAAAAAGATATCGGGGAGGAGACGCTGGGTTCGCATGAAGATATCGGGTGCCTCACGTTTCTTTATCCAGATATTGTGGGAGGCCTTCAGATTCGATCTCTGGAGGGCGAATGGTTAAACGTGGAGCCTCTGCCTCATTCATTTGTTGTCAATCTGGGGGCCTCTTTCAAGGTATGATACCTGCTATACCTCTACAATTTATCTTTACGGAAGTTTACTATTTCTGACTGATAACAAATAAGTGTGAGGATAGATCAATTCCAGCCACCCAAATTGTTCATTAAACTGTCCATTACTAATACTACAGTATCAGCATTCATGATGTATTGCTCTATATATAGTAGATTGGATCTGTATTCATTAGAACTATACATTAATAGATTGGGTCTGTATTCATTAGAACTATTATCAATAGATTGGGTCTGTATTCATTAGAACTATAAATTAATAAATTGGGTTTATATTCATTAGAACTATTATCAATAAGGATGAATGATTGCAGGCGTGGAGTAATGGTGAATACCGCAGTGCAGCGCATCGAGTGGTTTGTAAAGGGTGGATAGATCGAATGTCTATCGCGTTAATCACTGCCTTTCCAATGGATGCGGAAATCTGGGCGCCTGAAGAGCTTGTTGACGCCAACAATCCAAGGCGTTACAAGCCTTTCATATTCTCGGAATTCAGGCATGACTTTCAAACCAATAAAGAATGTAAAGATAGAACTGCTCATCTCGAGCAATTCGCCGGTATATGATCGAAATTGGAACTATCTACCCTCCCTTCCATGTTGGATTAAACAACCCCTTGTATGTTCGAATTACCTGCTTGCTATCATGATGTCAAAAATATTTTGAGTTTTTGAGTTCGTCTCTGCAAAGTTTGGTCTCTTGGGTTTTGTGCGAATGCCAAACAAATGGACTAGCGCTGAATACTTTGGATATTGAGGTTAAAAATATTTACCTAGTAATCACAAAACTGCAACCGGCTACTTTTTCGCTGGGAGAGATTCTTACAAGTCGTTATTAGTCCGCCTATCTAGGCAGAGACTTATATTTTCAGTAGATTATCTTCTTATTAATTTGTCTAAAAATTCGTGCATGCAAAAAAAATTAATTATGATTTCTAATGTTTCTTAATGATTTGATTTTTATTTAGAAATTTTTAAAGAAATTTCCTTTTTTTAATTGGTTGTTCATATTTTTCCTAGGGGTTTAATTAATTTCCTATTCAAAAATTAAAAAAATTTGTCCAATCAATAATAAAAAAGCACAAGATGATTTTCTTAAGGTTTCTAATGCTTTTAAACGGTTCTCAAAGCTTCCCGTGAGTTCAGTGAGTCTGGTTTGTCTAAAAACTTCCCGAGAGTCCTGTGAGTCTGGTTTTTTTCTTGCAAATTCACTGTACCAGACCAGAGATCGCATTATTGCAGAGAGAAGGCTTGTTAGCAAGATTATAGAAGGGCATATTCCTGATTGTGTTTGTATTTGTAGATAGATGTTGTTGTGCTGTGTAGGATTTCAAAACGACACAGGTACACAATTTTTCCTGCGCTATTTCACCAAATGCTATGGCACCGTTTGTAGACATTTTTTTTTTGCATTAGTCCTGTGACAATGTGAGTGATTTATGAGTCATGAGCAGTATAATCCTTATTTTGGTGTTTTTCTTTCAATGGCATTCAATGTTTTTCTTTCAATGGCGTTTGGTGTTTGGCGTTTCCTTTATCCTTCACAGGACTTTAGTTTGTGTTTCCTTCACATGACAAATATTCTGATGATGTCATTGTTTTAGGTTTCTTTATATGGAATTTTCATCTTCGTTTGGGAATTATACATCTGCAAGCCTTCATGCTTAACTCTCTTCAACTACTTTATGGAAAATTTCATGAAATTGTAGTTGTGGTGTTTTTGGATAAGTGATCAGGTTTTTTCAGCTGTAGGATGTTATGATTCGAAGGCATTTGTGGTAAGATCTATGGTCTAGTTGTAGCAATTTGTTAATTGCAGGGACCGTTGGGGTTTATTTGCTTCTAGCTGATTCTCCCAATAGTTTCATCTAAATTTGAGGTTTTCTTGGACGAGTAGATTAATATCTGCAAGGACAAGTGCAAATGTCTGCTCTGTTTTAGCTTTAACTTTGTAACTGTTTAAAATAATTATTGAAAACCATAATTTTTTTTGGAGATTAAAGGTAAATTTGTGATTCAAATGTATAAATACAGAAGCGTGACAACTTTAAAAATTTCAAACAATGCAATAAAATATTGCTAGTTTATGGAATCTACAATAGCATAGGATCATACAAATCCAGCTGTTAAAAGGGTAGAATTTCAACCTAACAACATTTTATTTGATAAGATCTATTTTAAAATGGAGTAAATAGTCCTAAAAAATCAGACACTACTAATAATGCCTTGATTTGTTTTAAAATAGCTTCTAGTGTTTTCAGCAAATGTCATTAGGGTTAGGGTTTATTTGTCAAGCTAGCTGATTGAAAAATGATTTAACCTAGATGTTAATTGTCTGAAGTTTTCTCCTTATTTAACTATCTATTAATGTGATGAATGACGTTAAATTTAATCTTAGTCTATTCTCAAAATAATGGGATTCTATCCATCAAAATAATGGGATAGTCTAACTTAAGCTTTGTTCTGTGGGTTGTCAACATTTTATCATCAATAAAAGTGTGGTGAAGAGTCCTGCACCTCCAATCAGACAAAGAGCTCAACAGAAATACAATCTTGGATGGCAGAGTGAGGGTCAGAGCTCAAAACTCACAACAAAATTCTTTATGCTTTGGCAGAATCAAGGTAAGTCATCCCCATCAAATCTTCCCCATCAAATCTTGGTTGTTAGCACTTTACAATCATGGGGGTAACCTATTCAACAACTGGAGCTATGTCGATGTATCCTCCGCCCCGTGTTCTGTGTCTGCTCGCTATTCAAGTAAGGTAGGCATAATAGTTATTAATTTTTTTAAGTGAGAATATAATTGCTATGGATGTAGCCACTAAGTGTGATGTAATAGATAAATAGTTATTGTTGGGGCAAAATGGTGCTAAATGTAAATAGAATCTACGGAGAAACTTTATTAACAACCATTTGCACCTTCTTCCACCAAGAAATAATGAGTGCCTTAGATTAAATTCATAATCTGTATTTACCAAGAAAAATGATTATTAGTTCCTGCCATAGGCAGGTAACTATTGGAATCATTAGATGCCAAAAAAAAAAATCAAGTGGACCAATGGGATTTAAAGATTTTGGGAGACTATTTTATTTTCTAAAGTTTGATTATTTTTATTAAATTAAGAAGTTTAAATAATGCTTTTTATTTGTATTGCTATTAGCTATCCTCAAAAAAGGCAATGAGAAAAATCTAATTTTAAAATAGTAATTAGCAATAAATTAATAAATTAAAAATGTGACATATCGTTCGTTCACCTGTTATGCACATGATTTAATGGATAATTTAAATTTATTGCCTATGGTACGAGATCATTAAATGAAGTTAAATGCTATAGCTCTTGTCTGGTTTTTTTTATCTTTCCCTTGAGAATCTGTTTGAGACATTAAGCTTGCTTTGGAAATAGAGGGAAAATAGAAGGCTTCCATTTCGGCATTTTCGTTGCGTTAGGGCAAATTGAAATGGGTAATTTGGCTCATAATTAAGACCGGTTGTGCATTTTTCTAAATCTTAAACCTGTGATTTTTTTTTGGCTACCGGTAGGTACTGAACACAAGAAGGGCTTCTATTTCAGCATTGTCGTCCTTTAGGGTAAGGGCTTTCATAGGTAACGATTTTAATGAATCCTTGCTTAAGCTATTTTTGTTTTCTTCTTTCCCCAAATATTTTTCGTTGGCCACCAAGCACCCCTAAATTTGACAGAAACCTTTCAAACGCATAAACATGATGGCTATCGTAAATTGTCCTTCAATTCCATTGCTAGTAAGATAGGTTTTAATTAATTACTTCTATATTTATAAATAACAGTAAATTTTTTTATTTAAAAACTATTTCAAAAGCATCAGTAAATTTAAAGTGATGAATTTGGGATCAATTTTTTTATTATATAACTATAGTTAAAAGATGAATCGGAAAATCTTTGGGATCAATTTTTCAGATGTTCTGAAGAACTATTTTTAATTTCTAAATGGATTTTATTTAATTCTTTCGACATCATCTGCATTAAAGCTCTGTGGTTTATTTTAAGAAAAGAAGTGGTTCAAAGACTGCCTCAAACATCAAACTGGCAAAAAGTTATCATTGCTGTTATGCTAAGAGACAGTGTACTCTTCTGTGTTGTGAACAAACAAATATGTAAGAAACTCATAAATTCCAGTTAGCAAGGAATCAAAACAGGTCTTGAAATTAATTGAAACCGAATCTCCAGAATTTGCCAGATGAGATTGAGACCCAAAAGATGTTACAGATATTAAAAAGTTTGGGAAGAGGATAGGTCTAATACACACAGACACTCACTTGACTTCTTCCACTGTGCTATTCATACTCCCTTTTCTACTTCTTTGGACGTTGTTTGCGATGGGTGCATAATGAATGCTATCTTAAAAAGGGCCCTTGACCATAATTTTGTACCCAAAACCAAAAATTGGTAAAAAGGAAAAAACACTCGGTAACCAGCTCAGGTTTCAATGTCTTGCCCTTGCTAAAAAATAGTGCAAGACTATCAAAACCTAGGTTTGATAAGCATCAATAGGCTACATTTTTGTGCCAATGGTCATGGCCTTTGTTAGGCTCTCCAGTCAGAGAAGTCTACAGCCACTTAATAAGAGCTATTGCAATTTATGTTTCTCATCCACACTTTTTACCTCTTTGGAAACCATCTACATTAGGCATCAATATAGTCCATTAGAAGGGATTTGGCCCAAAATCACAAACTGGAAAAAAAATAAAAGCACTCACCAGCCAGTTTCAGGCTTTCAGCACAGGTCCTTGTTACAGCCTAGCACAAACCTCTATGAATCAAATCTTACACCAATAAGCCTACTTTCTAGTATTTTTGCATTCATAGCAAAGGCATTTGTTGGGCCATATATGTCCCACCTTTGAAAAGGATAACCAGCTATATTTCCCTTTTTAGGCATGCGTACTTGTGATTCATGGAAATCTTTGTTGTTTATTTACAACTTTTCTATTGTTTATTACATAATTTTTATACTACATTACAGAAATTGACCACATAAATCTTCCTTGCTCCTAATTCCCATGAACGTTCATATGCCTGTCTGGCCTCTGCACAAATTAAGACACATATAATAAGAGTGCCCTCAGCTAATCTTAAAATTGTTGCATTTCTTAGGACCCATTTCCCAAAATAACATTAATGTTGTCCAAACATTAACTCCAAATAGGATTGAAAATAGACACACTTCCCTACAAATCTATACTTAATTCAAATTTTTTTTGTGTCAAAATACAAGACAACCTCTAAAACCTAGAAACCATTTTCAGAAGGTTGATAATATTTTACGTGGATTCCAGTACAGAATCTCCTCCAAACAGACCAGAAACTCCTTAGGACAGATCATAAACCCCCAAATACCTTTCAGTAAATGTAGAAAAATGTTAAGCATTTGCCAATCATTTTGAAGTTGTTCTAAAATTTTTAGGCATTGCGATTCAATCTCCATAAATTTCTTGCATCAGATCTCAACTTTCTAAAAGGTCTTGAAAATTTTCAATACTATTTCCAGAAGCATCCAAAAGCTTTGTGACACGATACGAAAAAGTTTTCCCCATTAATCATAAAGTTTATTTCCAATGTCCTATTTCTATCCATTTTCTTATGACATATGCCAAACTGTTGAAAGAATTTAATTCCAACAACTTTCGGTGCATTATTGCTGACTGTCACCTAGCACATGGAGAGTTGACTGTCACTCATAAACATGTTTTAAATGGAGTCACCGTCCAGTACTTGTTGCACATGCCTGCAGTCCAGCATTAAGTAGTGGTCTGAACATGTTTTAAATCTGTCCACCGTCCAGCCCTCCTTCTTTGACTATCTCAGTCTTCTTATGCCATATGAATGGCATTCTATTTTGTTATATATTCTTCTCTTAGATATGAATAATATGTGTGGTTTTATTTTCTTTTCTGTAGTGTATCTTCTATCTATGCACATACTCTATTTTCATAGCTGCCTTGTAATTTCTTCTTCTTTCACAAGCTTATGCAGCTGTAGCTAAAATTTTACATGGTATCAGAGCTGAGGTTATAGGGAAAAGAGAGTTTTTTTTGTGTTGCAGATATAGAAGATCAGAGCTGCAAAATGGAGGCTCCAGCATCTGTTATTCTCACTCCATATAACTACTTCGATTGGAAGCCAAAGATTCTACTTCAACTTCGAAGTAGAGGCCTTTATCGAATAGTTATGAATATAGAAGTTGAGCCAAATTCAGCAGTTGAAAAGGCTAAATACTTCAACCGCATGGATGAGGCCTTTGGTCTGCTATGCTTATCCATCTCTCTAGAATTGTTGTTTCATGTTGAGGCATGTACAACTCCAAACCAAGTTTGGGTTACATTGGAGTCTCTTTTTGGAAAGCAAGATGAGATGAGAGGTCATATCCTTGAAAATGAGCTCAGCTCATTAGATCCAAGAAATTTTGATAATATTCAAGATTTCTTTACAAAATTCAAGGCCTTATTGCTTTAGCTGAAAGGATGTGGAATTGACAAATCCAAGGAAGAAAGAAAATTAATCCTTTCTATTTTATCAAAGTTGGGTCCAGAATATGCAGTATTTGTCTCTGCTTTTCACACAGTCAAGCTCACAACAGGATCAACATGGAAGATGCCCACATTGGATTCCTTCATTGAGTCTCTCATACATAAGCAAGATAAGCTTATTAAGATGGGAACATTGAAGAATTTCAAATCTCATGCTCTTGTTATGCCTTCAAATGGGAAGGGCAATTTCAAATCCAATCAGAAATTCAAAGGCAAAGGAAAGGAGTTAGATCCAAAGAAGGAAGGCAACTCCAAACCTCCAGATGGATCTTCAAGCTCAAAAGATAAGAAGGACAAAAAGGGCAAATCAAAGTGCAGCTATTGCAATCGTGGGTTCCATCCAGAATCATCATGCATGAAGAAAATGATTGATCTCATGGCGCAAACACTTCAACAGCATAATTTTGGTGGCCTTATCCCAGAAAGTGCCAAGAAGAAGCAAGAAGAGAAAGCACCAGAAACAAGAGATAGTGCTCATGCATTGATTGCCATCAATTCTTCTTTAGATGCATGGATTATTGACTCTGGAGCTTCACACCACATGGCAGCCACAAATGATGCCCTTTCTTCTTTAAAACCATATTTTGGCTACCCTATTCTTATGGGAGATGGTTCTCCTGTAGAAGCAACTGGAATAGGGAGGGTAGAGCTTGGAATTGGAAGTTTTGAGAATGTCTTACATATTCCAAAGCTTTCTATCAATCTTCTTTCTATGTATCAAATGACACATACTGGATCCGGAAGGTGAGTTGAGTTTACCCCAGATTCAGTGAACATCTACGACATGGAAGACAACTCCAAAATTGCTACTGGTAAGGTGAATCATCAATCTCATTTGTACACATTCTCTGAGTTTGTTTCAAAATCAAATTCTACTTTGCTACTAACACATGCAAATAATGAAAGTAGAATTTGGCATGAAAGATTTGGTCATTTGAATTATAGATATATGCAACAACTTAGCAAACAAGAAATGGTGAAAGGTTTGCCTACCATAGAATTTTATGATGGAGTCTGTGAAGGCTGTGCCCTTGGAAAGCATCCACAAGAAAAATTTCCAAGAGGGATTGCATGGAGAGCCTCATCTCCTCTGGAACTTGTTCACAGTGATCTAATGGGTCCTTTTCCTGAACCTTCCATGAGCAAGGCCAGATATGTCCTCACATTCATTGATGATTACACAAGATATACTTGGGTATATTTTCTCAAGTTCAAGTCATAAATGTTTGAGAATCTTAAGATTTTCAAGGCACGTGTTGAGAAGCAATCTGGTAAAATGATCAAGATCCTCCACACAGATAATGGGGGGGAGTATGTCAACAATGATGTTCAACATTTCTACGATGAAGCAGGAATACAGTTGCAGAACACAGTACCATACACTCCACAACAGAATGGGGTTGCTGAGAGGAAGAATCAATCTCTAAAGGAGATGGCCAGTTGCATGTTGCACGCAAGATCTCTTCCTTCCAAATTATGGGCTGAAGCAATCAATTGTGCTTCATACATATAGAATAGATCTCCTCACAAATCTGTTATAGGAAAAAATCCTTTCGAAGCTTGGAGTGGTACACAACTAGATGTCACTCATTTCTGAATTTTTGGATCACATGCTTGGGCTCGCATTCCTACAGAAAAGAGGAAGGCTTTGGATCCTCAAAGCAAATAATGCATCTTTGTTGGATATCTGGATGGTGTGAAGGGTTACAGATTGCTAGATCTTCCTACAGAAACACTCTTTATTTCAAGAGGAGTGTCTACTTTGATGAAAGTCCCATGCAAGCGTCTTAGGAGCACCATGTCCCTACATTTATGCTTCCTCCTCCTACAGATCTAAAAGATGATACTCATGATCAGTTTGATACAATTTCATAATCATTTGCATCAGAATCAGATAAACACGAGCATGCATATGAAGACCCAGATCCAAATCCAAATCTGAATTGGGCTTCCAGTGATGATTCAGTCTCTCCTGTAAGAAATCAAAGAATAAGGAGTTTGAGTGATATTTATGATGCTCCTCATGCATTTACAGCTATAGATTCCATTATGCCAATGCATGCCTATGTGATTCATACATCAGATCCTCAAACATATGCAGAAGCTATAGGTAATCCTCATTGGGAAGCAGCGATGGATGAAGAGTACAATTCTCTCATAGAGAATCAAACTTGGGACTTGGTTCCGCTTCCATCTAATCGCAAGCTTGTCAAGTGTAAGTGGATCTATAGAACCAAGAAATCAGTAGATGGTCAAGTGAGTAGATACAAAGCAAGGTTGGTTGTGATAGGTTTTCATCAAGTTCATGGCATTGACTATGATGAAACTTTTGCTCCAGTGGCAAAAATGGACTCCATTCGGCTAGCTCTTGCGATTGCAGCAACAAGAAGGTGGCAGATTCATCACATGGATGTAAAGAATGCATTTCTTCATGGTGATCTTGAGGAGGAAATCTACATGGAGCAACCACAAGGGTATGTTCAAAACTCCTCATTAGTATGCAAATTGAAAAAGTCTCTCTATGGCCTCAAACAGGCACCTCGGGCTTGGTATGCCAAAATGGATTCTTATCTTTTGTCTCAAAATTTCATACGATGCAAATCTGATCCAACTATTTACATGATGAGAACATGTTCCTCCCTATTGATCATAGTACTCTATGTAGATGATCTACTAATAACAGGTGATTCAGTTACTTCTATTGTTGAAATAAAAGAAGCCTTGCATAATAGATTTTCCATGACCGACTTGGGCTTCCTCAACTTTTTCCTTGGTCTTGAAATCAACCAGCACGAATCTGGTGTTCGAGTTTGTCAATCCAAGTATGCAAAGGATCTCTTGACTCATTTCCATATGAGTGATTGTAAGCCAGCAACCACACCCTTCTTATCAGGGGTAAAGCTTGAGGATGGAAAGGATACACCTTTGGTTGATTGCACACTCTACCGTCAGCTTGTGGGTAGTCTTCTTTACCTTACTCACTCTCGTCCAGATATCTCATATGCAGTTGGTGTTGTTTCAAGATACATGCAGGAACCTCATGAGCTACACTGGAAAGCTGCCAAGCGTATTCTTTGATATGTACGAGGAACCATTAGCTATGGGATTCATTATTTAGCTGGATGTTCCTTAGACCTCATTGGCTATACTGATTCTGATTGGGCCGGTGATAGCATTGATCAGAAGTCCACTTCAGGATATGTTCTAAATTTGGGATCTGGTCCCATTTGTTGGTCAAGCAAAAAGCAATCATCCATTGCTTTATCATCTGCAGAGGCCGAATATCGAGGCGTAGTCAATGTCACCATTTAGGCTATTTGGTTGCAAAATTTCCTCAATGAGTTGGGTATAAGCATTCATTGTCCAACTGTTATTTGGTGTGATAATCAAAGTACACTAAAGCTTTGTAGAGATCTAGTTCAATGGCAAGGGACAAAGCACATCGAGATCCATATGCACTACATCAGAGATCTAATCCATGATAGGGTCATTAATTTGCAATATTGTCCCACATCTCTCCAGATTGCCAACATCTTTACAAAGATGTTTACTGAGCAAAAGTTTTACCTTCTCCAAGATCTTCTTGGAGTAAAGGACACTGTAATACAGTAGTCTCATTTCTATGTTGGCATCCTTTTTGAGGGGGGGTTTTGTTCCCACTGGGTTTTCCCTCTTTCCTCATTTCTCTTTTCTGGTTAGTTAGAATTAAGGGGGGGTGTTGAAAGAATTTAATTCCAACAACTTTCGGTGCATTATTGTTGACTGTCACCCAGCACATGGAGAGTTGACTATCACTCATAAACATGTTTTAAATGGAGTCACCGTCCAGTACTTGTTGCACATGCCTGCAGTCCAGCATTAAGTAATGGTCTGAACATGTTTTAAATATGTCCACCGTCCAGCCCTCCTTCTTTGACTATCTTAGTCTTCTTATGCCATATGAATGGCATTCTATTTTGTTATATATTCCGCTCTTAGATATGAATAATATGTGTGGTTTTATTTTCTTTTCTGTAGTGTATCTTCTATCTATGCACATACTCTATTTTCGTAGCTGCCTTGTAATTTCTTCTTCTTTCACAAGCTTATGTAGCTGTAGCTAAAATTTTACACAAACGCTTCTAAGTTTTCCTAATCAAATGAATCCTGCTTCCAATAATCATGATTCTTGAATTAAGTTTCCAGTTACTTCTTCCCAATTGTTTGTGAAACATAAAGGGTACCTAAAAAAATCTATAGAACAAGAACTATAATTTTTTGCTTTAATTGGCAATTTGGCCCTTTTGAACCCAGGTTAAGAGCTTACCTTTTCTATTTAGGTGGGCTACGTGAAGAGTCTGATGTAATAAGTTACGCAATAATACATATTAGATTGTCATTTACAAATCGAAGAAGTGCCTCTGTCATTAAATCCCTTATAATTAACACCACAGATTTGTGGATTTGACTGTGATGTTTAGGTCAGAATAGTGTCTAATCCCATACTCTTAACATTGTTTGGGTGTTCTTTTCTCAAAAGTATAGTAATCTGTTTAGTTTAGTAATCTCTCTAGTTTTTTTTTTCCAAACATATTCTGCGATATTAAATGAGAATAATCTTAAGGCTATCAAATTTTTCAGATTTTTGAATTTGACTATAAATTTAAGTAAAAATAGAGCGAAGACTTAAATTTATAGATTTCAAAAACTGACTGATATTAAAGGGAAAATAGTGTGAAAATTTTGAAAATTTTAGATAAATTGTAAGAGATACAAGTATGTAAAGTTTGAAACAAAAGTCGGGAAAGAATCAACAAGGTTGGAATATGTAGAAGAAGAGATACATGCTTCAACATTTATGGAAAATTTTCATAAATTGATTCAACCATATATACGACACGTTTTCTTTGCTAAGTGGCAAGTTGAGTAGTTCCAACTACTAAGAGACACTTTTCCACTTGGAACAGTTTTATTTGTTGTTGATTTTGTAGAGAATTACTCTTTTGTTTCTCAAAAAGCACTTCAATCGAAATACTACTATACAGAGCAGGTCACTATCATGGTGCATGTATGTTATCGACATGCACAATTAGATTTGGATGGCATTGAAAGTACAACTCAAGAACGAGTCATAAAGAAAGAATATCACTTTTACATCAGTGATGATAAAGAGCATGACACTCATTTTGTCGAGCACTGTTTTAAAACATATTTTGGATATTTAGAAAATAAAGGCATAAAAATCAAAAAGCATTATGTTTGGTCAGATGGATGTGCAACACAATTCAAGTCAGTAAGACCATTTTATGCACTATGTAGATATCATCGATTCCAAAAGATACCACATATTTCGAGTTTCTTTGAGAGTGGACATGGGAAGGGAGAGCACGATGGTGTAGGAGCTTGTATCAAATGTTCTTTAAGAAAGTATCAATTGGACTATCAGGGATATCGTATAAATAATGCTCATGATGTGGTTGAGTGGTGCAAGAGACACTTTGTAGCTCCAAATCAAGATAGCACATCTTCACTACGGGATCGAGTCATACCAGTTAGATTGTTCTGGGAGATATCAGGTATATTTATGAAATGCATTAATTTCTAAATTAAAGTTTCAATTTATGCGTACATATATATATTATACTAACAACTCTTAAAAATTTACATGTGTTTGTGTATTATTCAGGTGTTGATAGAAGATCATTCCATGGATGCAAGAGGGTAGAGAAAACAAGATCCCTGCATTCGGTTATGAGTACAGATAGTAATGTGTGGTCATTGTATTGTAGAGATTACTCATGCTTTTGTTATGACTGTGTTTCTGAAAACTACGGTGAATGTATTAACCAAAAAAGTGGATATGTCAGTGAATGGAATTTGGTTCCACTAGATGTTACCACTACAAATGATGAAGTTGAGGATGAAAGCTATGATGATGTTCCATTGATTTCCACCGACTATGACCATATTTCAGGTTTGATCAAAATTGGTACATGTTCTTATATACATATGCACTTTTCAATTCTTAGGGTACCCATATGTATCTCTAATAAATTTATATAACTTACAGTGGTGTAATGTTCTTTTACAGGACATGTTTTTGCAGTAATAGCAGAGTCTGATAATGTTGAAGGTGTGAATTACTATCTATTACGTTGTACAAAGGAGAGGATGAAGCTAACAAAGAATGAAACAAGCAATGGAATTGTGTTTCCTATAGGTTAGCATGCTATATTTATGGGTTTTGATGAATAAATTTATCTTGCATTTGATGGCCTTATTCAAATTTTTGTTCAAATTATGATACAATGTATGCATGTACACATATATATACACATGTTTATTTAATGCATGTTGTTGTTCAATTGTCTGTGCAGGGTCAGTTGTTGTGCAAGGAACATACTTGAAGCAAATCAAAGTAATTAAACAGGGGGTTCATTTTATTGATTATCAATTAAACAACAAGGTTTATCAATATAGTCATCTTGTAATTGCCACACAACTATCTCTTCATCCAGTGACAGGACATGGCATTCGTAAGTGGAGACTTGATACCGAAGAGCAGGAGAAATTAGTGAATATTATCAAAGAGAGAGATGAACCACTTGATGTATAGTAAATTGTGCAAGTGCATGTATGAAAAATGATTTTGAGAAAAAAAATTTAGGGCATGTGCCCTTAGTGAATGGAGCAAATTTATTAGTAGATATATATATAAATTAACTTGTCTTTTTAAAATGTATATGTGTGCATGTGCCAAGAATTAAATCTATCTCATTTTGGATTTATAAAATTAGGATACTTTATATGCATGTTAGATAGCTTAATTTAATATGTGAAATTGCTATGTTAGGATTAAATTGTTTACAAATTTAATAAATACTCTTGATTGTGATATATTGCCTATATTACTTTCCATATTAAAAATAATAAGTTTGTAATGTACATGCAACTTAATTATCTTAAATTTCATGTGCATATTGAAATTTGTATGAATTACATTCAAATTTAACATTCAACTAAAATTTGTATGAATTACATGTACATATGTCAAATATAAACATCAAATAGTACACATGTACATATTTGTCAAACATAAACATGTAATATATGAGATCAATCAAGAAGTAAGTAATGTAAACATGAAAAAAATATACATGCATGCATCCAAATATGTCAAATGTATAGTCAATCTAGAGATCTATCAATTTAGTATACTACACATGTACATACATACATCAAGGATAAACATGTACATATATGTCAAGCATGAACATCAAATATATGAAATCGATCAAGAAGTAAGCAATGTATACATGAAAAAAATATACATGGATGCATGTCCAACTATGTCAAATGTAACATCAGAGATCCCTACATGCGTAACATGTCTAAAAGAGCCTAAGAATCATCATGACGACTCCTAATAGTACGATCAGGCCTTGAGTAGCTATCATGCTGTGAGGGATGTGCAGAACCCTGTATAGACAAAGTGAGATCATACAAATTAATATTCACATCTTTTAAATGTTGATAAAATAATACTCATCTATTTTTAAAATGTAAAGATGTACGTACACAAATTGAATAAATTAAAAACTCACCTGCCCACTATTGATGTCATCTTTGAGTGAGTCCCAACGTCGTACACGATCGCTCCCTATAGGAGTAATAAGAGGCATCTCCCCCTAGATAAAAAAAATGACAAAAATTATATATACATTTATATATAAATTTTGAATCTCCAACAATCAAAGTTTAACTAAATGACATTAAAACAAATTATACCTATGTAGACGGTGGAACCAAAACATGCTCTGACTCCCTCTCCTAGATCCTATCAACCAGGGTATCAATATGCTGCTGCACCTGATCGAAGCTAAACTGAACATCTGCCACATGAGTAGATGACAGTCGTCTCTCTAAAGATGAATGCAATGGAGAAACTAGATGTGATGGCATAGAAGCTGACTGATCATCACGTGTCAACAAATCTAGGTAACCAGTCACACTCATGCCAAACTCAACATCCTCGAGACCAACATCAGATAACCGCTGCCCTGCACTCACTGAAGGGTCTGTACAGTGTGCCTCTCTCTCAGCAGCAATAGACTGGTCCGTAGGAGGATCACCATGGGCACTGCTACTATCATGATGTGTGTGATGAGGATCCTATCGCTGAGTGTATCTAACAGTACCCACATGATCTCTGACATTCGCTATAGGGATACCATGCTCAGCAGCTATAAATGCATATGCATCAATAAGATCCTCAGCCAAACTTGTCATGGTGACGCGTGCCATCTCTCCTGTAAGTCCCTCAAGGCTAGAAAGTGAAGGGATCCCTGCTACAGAGTACAAGTCATCTGAGCTCCTACTGGAAGATGCTCCACACGATGATCTGGAGCACCGTCGCTGCATCAAATACTGGCCAACCTGATCTACAGCTATGGATGTCGCAGCCGATGCAATGTGCCCCACACTATCAATCACACCCCGTAGCTGGGTGCTACGAACAACATCATCTGCTACGGAACCCAATGATGGAGCAATAGCCTATGACCTCTCACCTAGAATAACCCTGTGCGTTGGTCTCGGACGATCAGGTCGGTGAAAAGCATCTCTATTTGCAAGTCTCCCACGCCCCTGCCCCTGATGTGGTGCCAAATCTGTGTAATTAACCTGTTTCCCTAATCGCACCTCTGCATAGATCTGTTGTGCGAAGTATAAGGGGATTTGGTCATTATTTGGGTAACGACCATGGGCAGCTAGAAACCTAGGGTATATCAGTGCAGATATAGCTGGATCCTGACACTTCGTAACCTGATATCCCTTCACATATTGTTTCTCTGTGTACGATGGCCAAACTTGGGTTTTAAGAATATCTTTGGGCACCAGTTTGGCCACCTCCTTGCGAGAAAGACCAGAGCTAACCTCTCGTCTCTTTCTCTCAAGAATAGATTGTACAACATCTGGGGAATATGTACTAGTCCTCTGTATGTCATTCTGGATAGCAATTAGGCTATCCAGGATGGACTAATAGGTGTTCCTATAAATAGTGGAGCTGGAGGGACTATCAATAGACTCTTGTAATTTTTGAATTTCCTTATTTGTGCAGTCAAATAGGTTTTCAGATTGTTCCCGATCCTGAGGCGGGATAGGTGCATCTGCCATGTGTAATGTCTAGTAATCTAGATGTATAAATGAACTATCAAGATATGTGCACCTGAAAGAAATTATATTTACAGTGTCAAATAACTACATGTACACATGCACTAAATCATATTTTTTGAACTTCATTAAATAAAATTAAAGTACACTTCTACATTATTCAATAAAAATAAAGTGTAAATAACTAGACATTAAATTTGAACACAAATTATAACTGCTTAACTACATTATTCAATCAAAATAAAGTTTTTAAAACTACATTTAAACTCATTAGAGACTTATTATCTAACATGTAGGTCTATGTACCTATTTATACCCATTTAACATGTACCTATGTATACATGTACATGTGTATGCATATATGTACATACTTGTACACATGCATTGAATGCATGCACCTATGTATACATGTAAATTCACATGTATATACATGCATATATACATGTACATAAATGTATATACATGTAAATACATGCATGTACACATGTACACACATATATGTACATGTGCATGTGCGTGTGTACACATGCATATATGCATGTGTAGACACGTGTGTACATGCACATGCACACGTATGTACACATGTACATACATATGTATGCATTATGACCACACATGCCCATGTATATATGCACATGCGTGTGTATATACACATGTATATACATGTGTGTACACATATGCATACATATGTATGTACACGTGTACATACGTGTGCATGTGCATGTACACACATGCATATATGCATGTGTACACACGTATGTGCACATGTATATATGTATGTACATGTGTACATGCATGGGTACATGCATGTACACACATGCATACATAGGTATATGCATGTATATGTGTATATGCACATGTACATACATGCATATATGTACATGCATGTACATGTATATACATGCATATATGTACATGTGCATATACACATATACATGCATGTATATACATGTAAATACATGCATATACACCTATACATGCATGTATATACATGTAAATACATGCATATACACATATACATGCATATATAAATGTACATACATGTATCTACATGCATATATATGCATGTATATACATGTAAATACATGCATGTATATGTATACATGTACATACATGTAAATACATGCATATACACATATACATGTGTATATACATATACATGTGTATATACATATAAATACATGCATATACACATAAATGTGTGTATATACATATAAATACATGCATATATATATATACATGTACATACATTCATATACACATATACATGCATATATACATGTAAATACATGTATATACAATATACATGTATTTACATGTAAATACATGTACATACATGCATATACACATGTATACATGCATGTATATACATGTAAATACATGTATATATGTATGTAAATACATGTATATACATGCATATATATATGTATATGCATGTGAATACATGTAAATACATGCATATACACATAGATGCATGTATATACATGTAAATACATGCATACGTACACATATACATGCATCTTTACATGTAAATACATGCATATACACATATAAATGCATATATACACATAAATACATATATATACACATATAAATGCATGTATATACACATAAATACATGTATTTACACATAAATATATGCATATACACATAAATACATGCATATACACATATATTTACACATAAATACATGCATATACACATAAATACATGCATATACATATGTATATACACATATATACATGCATATACACATATATACACATATACACATGTATATACACATATATACATGTATATATGTTAAAAAATACTAAATACATTAAAAAAATACATAAATATACAAATGTAATACGTATATATACATAAAAAATCAAAAAATACCCACCTGGAAAATGACGGTCGATGAATCGGATGCCCCACACCCGAACCCCACAGCCGAAACGTCACTTTCCAAATGATGGAAAGTGGGGTTAAAAACCCCACCAAAACCTAATGCAACAAGGTTTCGAATGAAACCTAGGTTTCATTCGAAACCTTGTTGCATGGAATATTTTATTCCTAGAAAATAGGTTTCGAATGAAACCTAGTTTCATTCGAAACTATGGCATTTTTGGGTTTCATTCGAAACTTTTTAGTTTCATTCGAAAGTAGCACTTTAGTTTCATTCGAAAGTATGAAGGCATTTTCTGCCTCCGCCGCGTTTCGGGAAGAATTTCTTCCTCTGAAAAAGTGTAACCCACTATTGTGGGTTGACCCTAATTATAATTAACACCACAGATTTGTGCATTTGACTGTGATGTTTAGGTCAAAATAGCGTCTAACCCCATACTTCTAAACATTTTTTTGGTGTTCTTTTCTCAAAATTATAGTAATCTGTTTAGTTTACTGATCTATCTAGTTTTTTATAAAAAAATGTATACAATGTTCCCCTCTTCTTTTAAATAACAACTGCAACCTAACAAAATGTTGTTTTTACTAGGTGCATAGGGACATCTTCATTTGTATATACAGTGCAAAGCACATATATAGAACACAAGCACCCAGCTTCTCAATAATGTACTACAACATTTTACTAAATTATTTGAGTTCAGGTGGCCTTTTATTCGAAGAAAAAACATGGCCAGCTAAGATATTGTAGATTTTGTAACTATGGTTTAAACTTTAAACAACATAGTTTCAACTTTCATGACCATGACTGTATGGAATTTTTTATTTGTAGATTCTAAGCTACCTCATCCATATCATAAATATGACAACCTTGTAAATTTGTAAGATTGTATACCAGTTGACATGTTCAACCAACCTTCTCATGAATTAGGAAGATTTAACTATGGACAAAATAATAAAATTAAACCAGAGATTCACATATCTGTTTATAGCCTTGTACTAAAGGCCTATGCCCTCACAACTAAAAAGATAAAACCAAAAATATTATAATGAAGAAATAATCAAATCATTAGAGTGAATCGCACTGCAGAAAACATACCAGTCATAGCAACCCAGGTTATGACGTTGCAATCAGGCATTTTGTCAAAGACTTTGGGCTGGTTTTCTATTTTTCAGCTTAAAATTATTACTTTAAAACTAAGCTTTACATATCTTTGAACATGTGTAAAAAAATTTTGACAGTTGTCCCAAATTGCAAATGAAACACCATTTAAATGATTGCCCACAAAAGACACGTTGATAGAACTCTTAAAACTGAAAATATTATTTAAAAATCCTTGGTCTACAGCATGATAAGGTATACGAAAACATTAAATCTTTAAGATATTTCTTAGCTTTAGTACAAAATAAAAAAATTTAATATTTTGGAAGTCAACATAACAATTTCATTTTTTAAGGTAATTATAAAACTCACTAGAGTTTTCAAATTTTAGTAAGGCGAGAAAGTAAATAGATGTCCACAAATTATATTACAGAAATTGCAAAGCTTTTTAGAACGAAGTATGATTTTCAGAAACATTTTCAAAGTTTATTTAAAAAGTTCTCTTTTTTATTGAAAAAATAAATTAAGTATAAATATTTTATAAAATAATTTTTTTAAAAGATTTTTTTAATCTAATAGTGTATATAAAAAATATATCATTATTTAATGTTATATCTCTATCATGATTGTATAATATGCCATCTTGTATATAAGAGCTATTAGAAAATGAGTGCAAGTTAAAATGAAAGCATAGTTAATTTGATATGAACCTATCTTCTAATAGAATATTTTAGAGTGTTCAATGATATTTTTTTAAAGTAATTTAAGTAATCCATCTTTACAAAAAAATTCTAATAATATGAATGGTGATTTAGCATTCAAATTTTCAATCAACTTAGAATTTACATAAATATGTTTGAATAAAATATGTAAAACAAAATTAATAGTCCAAAAAAATATAATTATTGGAAATCAATTTATTTATTCAATAAATAATGTGTTCATAATGCTGCTTTTACTGCAACATATTTTCATTAGCAAAGTGGTTCTTTTGTGCTAATAAAACTCTTGGAACACACTCTTTTAAATGGCTATAATGCTATTATGGGTCCAATTAAAATATGACTGTAAAAGGGTACAAAAATTCTATGCTGAAAAGCCATTCTAAGAAGGGACACAAACTATTTTAGTATGTGGTGCTCGCTGCCCTTGTAGACACGTATGCCAAATGTGGCAGCATACAAAAAGTTTATTCAATTTTCATTATTATTTTGACCAAAACAACTTTGTTATTTTGTTTTTTTTTTTAAATATTAAAGCTTAGCTTTTATTTTTTTTAAAATTATTTTAAAAAACTAAATACATTTTAAAAGTAATTATTAATATAATTCTTTCCTATTATACTTTATAACTATTATTAAAATTAAAAAATAAAATTTAACAAATATAAATATTTAATTTTTAAATTTCTTCTAAAATATCATTTAATTTCTTACTAGAGGAAAATACTCTTTCTGCAGCATATTTTCACCTGCAAATTTTGACTCTTTTGTTATATTAAAACTCTTCGAACAAAACATTCTTCATTATGCCTATAATGTTCCTTTAGGTCAAACTAAAATGATCTTACTTTTTAGTTTATAATAGGATGGCTATATTCTCAACATGTCATCTCTTAAGACCATATATGATATCAATTAATCTAGGAACATCTTACAACTCTCACCACTTAATGCAACAATACCTTCCATTGTGCACATTACAATTGAACTTTCTACCACCACCAAACTATAACTCAAAAAAATCAAAGCACTTCAAGAATATTCTCATTCCACCACATACTATCCTAAAAAGAAACAATACAATAGATAGGAACTTTGATGCTTGTGTCCCTTGTTTTAAATAAAACTCATGGCATGAATGAAAGTAGTTACCTAATTTCTACAATTAAGTATTTTTCACATCAAAAAACTAAGGAAACCTTCCTACCCAATATTCGAGAGTAACCAATTCCTCTAGTGAAGAATCTTGCAATAGATTTCATCATATTGAGGATTACAATTCATGGCATAGCTAAAGACTAATGCTAGGAGAGAAATTAAAAAACCAACAGTGGCGTCTTCCATGGAAGCATTTATTTGAAATTTAGAATGATAAATCATGAGTTTTGGATTCAACGAGCTCTTCCTTAGTTGCCCTTGCATCCAAGTCTTTCACATACAAAGAACTGATGTTGGAAAAGATGGTACATGTCTACAACTATCCTGGTACACATGAATGCAAAATTATGATATACATTATTATTATTAATCATAATTTTATTATTGTACAATACAAATAAAGTAAAATTATAGCTATAAAAATTGGATAAAGTTTTAAAATCTGATTTTGGTTTTTAGATCATAATTATAATTAAAAAGTATTAGGAGCTTATAGCTATGAGATAATCTACCTATGACTTATGGCAGACTCGACAAATTAAAATTATGCTAATTCATCAACTCAGCAAAGTCTTGTCAAACAAGTACATGGGTGAGTTATTGGACTCTCCTCCAAAGTTGTTCTCCTCTCAATTTCAATTATTTTTCTCATTAGGCGGGACTCATGCTGTAACACAACTCTTGTTTAATATATATAAGCACGATCACATTTTATAGTTAAATATTTCAACTCGAACCTCTTGTCATATATAAGGACCGTATATAAAGTAGAATTTACTTATTTTATGAGATCTTTCTATTCATTGTACTTGTCATTTCTTTTAAAATATTATAATTTATTTGTTTGATTGATGATAATCATATTTTATTGGAGCTTCTATTCATTGTACTTGTCATTTCTTTTAAAATATTATAATTTATTTGTTTGATTAATGACTGTAATACCCCAAAAATGGGCTATAAGTTCATTAACCTCCTATATCATCAAATCATATGAAATCGACATCAAAGTCCTAATCTAAGGCACATCTAAACATCATCAAATCTAATTGATTATCTTAAATTTTGCATCGGAGAATATTCCTAGTAATATTCCTAATTATCTTAATTATCTTTAATTTTATAATTATTTGGCAATAAATCACATTTATCCTAAAGTTTGATTAATTGAATATTTTCATATTTAATTAATTAGATTTAATATTTGCCACTTAATTGTGTAATTAAATTTAATTATATCTATTATTAATTGTATTATTTAATTTTGACAATAAATATAATATCATATGAATAATTGATTAAATTCTTATTTAATTAATTAAAGCAAGTTGTCATTATTTAATAATATAGTTTTTAATAAAATTTTGATTAAATAATTGATTAACCCATAAATTAATTATTTTATTTTTAAAAGCAGTTAAGTTGAGAATAAATCACTTTATTATTAAATTAATTCATAAATAAAACATGCACAATCATAAAAGCAAACAACTATCAATTATCAATTAAAGCTAAACTCTATTTTGAGTTAAAACTTCGCTTTTGCATGTTTTTGTGAGTTAATTATCTTTTATTTAAAAATAACTCAAAAATCAAGTTGAGTTATTTGAGTGATTTATGGCTTTTTCCCATGCACCTCCAAAGCCCTGGATTTCTATAAATTAAAGGCTCAGCTCTTCACAAATCATCTCATATTTTGCACAATCACGCTGGAGAATTGGAATTGAAGAATCAAAACTCTTGCGAATCGACATCTTTGTGAGATCAATCTTATTTTTGTATTCATTTAGATTCATAGCATATCAATTTTCAATAGCATTCATAGCATATCAATTTCATTTAGCATAGATATCATATCAGTTTTAATCATTCTTATTGCATAGAAAATATCAAAAATATAGATTAATTGCATTCAATCTCATATCTAGATCAATTGCATTCAAATCCTTCATTTAGGTGTCGTCTAGGTCACTGATCTCGATAATAATCTGAGAACATTAATCTCGCACCTATTAGAAGGCAGTAAATCACTTGGTTAGATAGCTTTCAATTTTGCACGATTTTGATTATCACTAACCTCTAATGTTTTACTGAGTGTTGTGTCTACAGATCAGGTACAATTTTCACACACACATTTCTGGCGCCCACCGTGGGGCAACCCACCTTTGCATGCTGGTTTTGATTTTTTTGGGAGCTAAAACCCCAAAGTTTCAAAGATTTAATTTTATCTCCCAAACGGCTCAGAATTTTGGTCTGAAATTTTTTTTGCAGTTGAATATATTTTGCATATCTTGTTTGCTTATTTGCTTGTTGGAGAGTTCGTCACTTGCTTGCATGGAAAAGCTCAACAAAAATTGCTAAAAATCAAGTAAAATGTACTAAGCGCGTTGCAAGGATCCCAGGTATTCTCCTTCATCTAATAATATTTTGATTTGGGACTTAAAATAAATCTCTTATGTGTCAAGCTTGTGTGCATCTTTTCATGCTTTTGATCTATTTCTACACACTTGCATAATTGATACTAGGTTGTGAACCCTTAAGGATTCATTAAGTAGTCTTAGAATACTTGTGATTGATCTTGATTGCTATCTTGGGTTATTGGACTCGCTAATCCACCGGCCCCTCATTTCCGCCCCGTGGTTGCAATCTCAGTGCCATAAAGGGGAGGGGTCAACAGGACAGAAGCGTTAAATGTTCCACTTGGCAACCCTTTTGTGCTTTTAGGAACTCCCTTGTTTTCTAAGTTGTGGACTCGTTTTTAGCTTGTGTGAGGTGTTAAGTGTTCCACCTTGTGGACTCATCTCATATTCGCTTTAAACGTTAAGTGTTCCTCTTTCTACTTTTTGGATGTTTTTGGTAGATTTGCTTTCGGAACATACATCTGTGCTCACATAGTAATTAGGCCCTATGAACACTATTTGTGATTCTTGAGAGATTGGATTCCTAGCGAAATCCTTCTTGACAATAGAATCCTTGTAGGTAGGGAGGATACTTAGTGCGTTTCATATTCAACTTAGTTAGTGAGTCTTCTCTTATTGATCGACACATTCTCTCTCCGGAGAGGTTGATAGATCACGTGGGGTTGATATCATGAGCTTTGGTGAATCAAAATTGGTTAGTGCATCTTCTCTTATTGATTGATACATTCTCTCCCCGGAGAGGTTGATAGATCACGTGGAGTTGATATCACAGATCTTGGTGGAACAAAACTTTGTCTTAGCGTGTTGGATTAATCTGCTTGCTTTGTTTGGGTTAAAAGTGAAGAGGTGTCAAAACCTTGAATCTGGAGCCAAGTCCCCTTGTGGTATACTATTGTGAGTCATCTTTAGAGAGGGTTAACCGTAGCGGACAATCCCTTCACAAGGCAAACTGCATTGACGGAACCTCAAGCGGTAATAGCCATTTTCGCCATGGTAGTGACAACCGCTATATAAATGTCCTTGTGGAAGAAATCTCCACGGGTATGGTTCATTGTTGGGTTGCCAGATCTCCCTAGCAGCTCTTGAAGATTAAGTTCTCAAACTGTGTCAAAACCCTGGTGCGCCGGGATTGGAGTTCACCCCTTTGAATCATAAAAGTTGCAGAGTCAAACCATTACTAAAAACCCTAGAGAGGCCAATTTTTCACTTTCAGGTATATGTGCGTTATTGCAAAACTTTTCAGAACATACATAATTAGTACTCTCAAGGATTAGCACAATTTGGTCACTTGATTGTTCATGCGCAAGGTTGCTTTTGCCCTTGTTCATTGTTTTCAGACGTGCTTGGAATCACTTGCTTGCTATTCTGCGTGCTTATTTATCTACTTGGCTATTAAAAATGATCAAATCTGGTATAACCTTCAAAATCTAGACAATACAATTTGCACACAATCCAAAACTGAAGACCTTAAATTTTGCAAAAATTGACGTAAAATCTTTCTGGAGTCAAAAGTCATTTCAAGAAGTCAAAAGTTGTATGAGTTTTGTCAACTGTCATTTCATTGCTACCCAACTGTCGTACGAGTTTAGTAACTGTCATTTCATAGACTACCCAGTGTCATACGAGTCTGTAGAGTGTCGTTTGGAAAAATTTGAGAAAGTTGTCAGAAATTGTCAAATTGCAAGATATCCAATGTTTCTAGCCTAGTTCCAGAATCTATCACAAATATCATTGTGTCAAGAACAAATCAGTAGTTATTGAAAATCCGTACACATGTCTCAAAGAATCAGTAAACAAGAGGAAGAAATTCTGATTGCCGCTATGATGAAGCAGCTGCAAGCTATGCAAGTCTAGCTTGACAAACTTGAGAAAGAGAAGGAATCTAAAAAGTTCTCCATGGAATCTTTATACTCTTTTCCATTTGATAAAGATTTGTACATGTCACCATGCCCCCGAAAAAAAATTGAGCAATATGATACCTCTTCCACGGAGAGTGACACATCTAGCTTTGAAGACTATGATGACTATGACAACAGACAATGTAATGATACCTATGACACCTCTGTTCCTAAGAGTCCTCCTCATCGTTCATTCCTGCTTACTACAAATGGGCCATCACATTGGATAGATCGTGATGGTGATCCATATGATTCTGATTTTGAAAGAGATTTTGATGGCTTTTGTGGACAATACCTTGATGATGATCCATCTACTACTTCTGAGGATTATAAAATACATCGTGCTAGCTTGAAACATCAATACTATAAGGATCTCTCCTCTAAGAACTCTCCAGCTGAAAATAAAGATTACACTCTCAAGCAAGATCATGTTAATGTTGAACCTTTGTTTGGTGATGGTTCCCTTCCATCCCCTATTTCCTCCAATACTCGTACATTTCCTAAAGCTTCTGAGTCTTTCAAATCTTTCACAGAACCTTCATTCGACACAAGCCCTGATACTTTTCATGTGGTTCCCTATAGTTATCCTCCAGGGCTACCTCTTAAAGAAACTCAAGCTAACCTTCACTTGGCTGCAAAGACTTTCAATAATGATAAATCTAAAGAGCCTAAGCCTTCATATGCTATAATCCCTACTTCAGCTAGTCCTCCACCATCTCTTCCAAAGTCATCCATACAATCCCAACATGCTTCCTTGTCCTTAGAAGTGGCTCCATGTCAAGAGGACTCTAAAAATGATAAAGAGAAGAACATAAAGAAAGATCAAGATCAAGAACCCTCCATGTCATCCACTCCTTTTCCCGATGTCTCTTATCCGCTTCATGGTTCTTTTGATCCTATACACCCTTTTTCATGCATTCCGCCATGTCTTAAGTCTTCGCCTAAGCAAGATCAAGCTACTACTTACACTGTTGAGCTTATTCACAATCAAAATAACCTTACTACACTTGCACTTTTCAAAGATGATACTTCCATTAAGGTTGGTAAAAATAGTGTTCCTTCCAATGTTAAGCCTATTGAAAATCAAAAGAAAAATTATGTGCTTGTGCTATCCAAAGATCCTTGTCAAGATCAAAGTCTTCCATCTTCTTGTTCTACCACTCCATGTTCACTTCCACTTTCTACTCTTCCTAAGTCTTCGCAAGCTTTGAATGATCCTATCAAAAAAAATGCTCTTATTCAAGATGTCCATGATTCTATTGAAGATCCTAATGCTCACTCTAAAGATGCTGATATCCTTGGTTGTCATATAGATGCTGATGAACTTATTGATTATCCTTTTGCATCTTCCACTTCCATCCTTGGACCTCTTCCACCACTACAAAGATCTTCACGCCTTCCTTCCATCTTGGGTCCTTATGTCCCTTCACTTTCCCCTCCTAACTCTCCTAGTTTTCCATCCATCTTGGGTCCTTACATACCTCCATCTCCCATCTTTCCTCAAGATCAACATAGATGCATACCCTTGAATCCTTTTCATCCACCCACCCATCTAAACCAGTCGTATCCTCCCTCTTCCACAAATCCCAAGTCTTTTGGAAGTAACTTGAATGTTCAATACAAGAAAAAGAAGCAATACAAGAATTCATCAAAAAAAGAATATCACCATGTCTCCTCTCATAGACATGGAAGCATAAAGTCAAAAGAAATATCTAAGAAAAAAACTACAAGACAAGTATGGGTTCCAAAATCCATCATTCAAGATATTCTCTCTAGATCATCAAAAGGAAATAAAAATCTTAAGGCTATATGGATTCCAAAGTCTCTCTTGAAAGAGTCTGGTGTTGAGCAAAAAGTGAAATTGACATTCAAGCTTCCAAAGGCTTCCACTTCATCTCCCTCCAAAAATATTCTTCCATTTCATGCGCCTAAACCACAACCTCTGCTATCCATTTGCCATATTCCTTCACGTATTCCTTCATTCACGATTCCTCCACCCTCTTGCCACCCTTCAAGGTGTGTGTTTACATTGATCTTGCCTTCCTTTCCATCTACCCTTTCACAATCCTTCCATTCATTAACCTTCTACCTTCTATCCTTTTTCCTCATTTGCCTATTCCTCCTATCTTCCAGCCTCACTCGCTTTACATAAAACCCTATCCTCCATTTTTCTCTTCCATGTTCCTTTCCCTATCAGCATCTTTGAACATATCATTTTGGATTCATGGCATATCATGGTTTATCCTTTCAAGGAGCATTATCTAAAAAGCTTGCCTTCTTCTAAAAAAAAAATAAAAATAAAAAAATAAAAATTGAAAAAATTGAAAATGTGCCTTGGTGAAAACCTGGAAACAGGCACCTTGGTAGCAAACGTAAGGAGAAATAAATTCATCCTATGGTGAAAACCACTTCCTTGTGGCACCTTGGATAAGTACCATGATAAAAACCTGGCAATCAAGCGTCATGCGTAGTTCTTCTACATATTTCATCCATTCCATCTTCTCTCTTTGATCTTGACAATGTTGATCTATACACAAACATTTGGCTATTTTGTGAGCTATCTTACGGTGATCTTGCTTTCATTCCTTTCATGTTTAGCCTTCATATCCATCTTCCTCCATTCATTTTTGCCTATCGCTATCCTTTTCCCCTTTGGTCTTGATCTAATAAAAAAAGAAAGAAAGAGTAAAACACGGTGCTATGAAGCCTCTTGACATGTCTACTCCTTTGGACTACATCCTATCCTACTTTAGCATTACACTTTTGTGACTTATCCTATGCTAGCCTTTCACTACTTATCCAAATATGCTTTACATGACAATTTTTCCCTAGCTTGAGTATTTTTGAGGAGTTTTCCCTTGGGGATTTCTTCCCTTCATTCTCCTTCATTCTCTTGTCTTCCATCTCTTCCACTAGCTTGCTAATCCCTCTTGTTCTCCACCTTGCTAGACATTGGGACTGCACGATATGATCTTGCTTAGGAGTTTGCAAATGGAAAAAGATGCTATCAAGTATACCAAGTATCAGAACAAGTATCACAACCAGTATCAAAAAAAGTATCACAACTAGTATCAGAACAAGTATCAGAATCAGTATCAGAACTAGTATCAGAACAATTATCAGAATCATTATCAGAATCAATTATCAGAATCAGTATCAGAATCAATATTAGAACCAGTATCAGAACAATTATCAGAATCAGTATCAGAATCAGTATCAGAACTAGTATCAGAACAATTATCAGAATCAGTATCAGAATCATTATCAAAATCAATATCAGAACCAAGTATCAGAACTAGTATCAGAACTAGTATCAAAACCAGTATCAGAACAAGTATCATATACCAAGTATCAGAATCAGTATCAGAACAAGTATCAAAACAAATATCAGAATAAGCATCAGAACAAGTATCAAAATCAGTATCAGAACCAGTATCAGAACAAGTATCAAAATGGGCCTATAGGACTAGTATCAAAATTCCTATAGGGGCTACACCTTTCGCTTTAGTTTATGGATCTGAAGCAGTATTACCTATTGAGGTTGAAATCCCATCACTTAGAATCAGAATGCATGGACTTGTCACTGATGAAGACTACAGAGTGTCTAGGTTACAAGAACTTGAATTACTAGATGAGTGCAGGAAAGTAGCGTATGATCATCTCAGAGTGTATCAGAAAAGAATGTCTAGAGGCTACAACAAGAAAGTCATACATAGAGAATTTCAGGTTGGTGATCTAGTGTTGAGAGAACATCCTAAAAATCAATCACATCGAGAACGCAAGGGGAAGTTTGAACCCAACTGGCTGGGTCCCTTTGTAATCACTACTACTTTTGGCTCTGGTGCCTATCAACTCTCAACAACTGAAGGAGAACAGCTCCGAGAACCAATCAACGTTCTCCATCTAAAGAAATTCTATGCCTAAGGCATTCAGTGCTTGGTAAATGTCCTGAAAAAAATCTTAAAAATTAGAAAAAGTCCTAAAAAAATGAACATCTTGGTGAAAACCTAGCAATCGGCGCCTTGATGATTCACAAAAAAATCAAAAAATATCAAAAGTACAAAAAAATTGAAAAAAATGAAAAATACAAAAAAATGAAAAAAAAAAAGAAAAAGAAAAAAAAAGTGCCTTGGTGAAAACCTGGAAACAGGCACCTCGGTAGCAAAAATAGAATCTCTACCAAGATGGTGAAAACTCAGCAAACGGGCACCACTTGTTCCAAAATGCTCCATCTATCAGCACAATCTTGGTCTTTCCCAGCTTTCAGTCTTGCTTTAGTTTGTACATATCTCCCAGTTTGTTCCTGCATTTCCAATTTTCAATAAGTCGGCCTGTACACCAACCAGCTCAAGCGTTTGCATCCTATCAATGTTCGCACTTGGGGGCAATCAATGTCATATCCTATGGTCTCCCATGTATCTTAGACGTGTCATATCCACTCAGAGTCCTTTGAAGCTTCAAGTTGAGTCAATCAGTCTGTCTCGTCTCCAGAAAGGATTTTGCATCAACAACAATCAAACATCAAAACTCAACTGAAAACAATCTGTGCTTTTCATGCTTTTATCTCCTTGTAGGCTTACTGATTCGCATTGAGATTTTTGCATATTGTGTCCCTTCGAGCTCTTCGATGATGTCTTTTATAGGATTTAGGGAGTGATGACTGGGGGCATAATCTTTTCTTTGTCTTCTGCTTGTATGTGAAAATCTAACATCTTTGGAACTTCTGGATTGAAATGGTGTCCGACTGTAAGAGCCTCTATCTCGAATTGGATGGCCATGCGTACCTCGACCATTGATACCCAGACAATTCAAGGAAGTTTGATCTAACTATTATCTTTTTGAGTAAGTTCTTTCTCCTACTGTGGAACGCAATCTTGCCTAAGGATGTGAACGATAAAGGGTCACTACGGGTAATTCACATTGGATTTAGAATGATCTCTTAGCTGTTTGATGTGTTTTTAATGCAAGGTGTACTCAGGTCATCACAACGTTTATGTTTTGATGCTTGTACAAATTGCTATATCAAAATGGACATGATATTCAGGTCATCCTGGCGTTTGTGCCTTGGTGCTTATATCTAATCCAACATTCCGAAAACAAATCAATATTCATATGTCCATGGTTGTATAACCAGTGGGTGTTGTATTGATTCTTGCACATACAAATCAATATTCATATGTCTATGGTTTCATGGCTAGTGGGCATTGTATTGATTTATCCGGTTACCTAAAAGTTCAATGATGATAACAAATCGACACATGATCAGTGACTAGGTCCTAGGTCTTAGGTTGCATTTCATTTTGCATGTCTCATTGCATTTTGCATGTTTACATGATCTCACAATGATTAAACGAACTTCAATGCTTAAATGATTCTTCAAATCGCATCTTCAAGTCTAACAAGAGCTGAATCTCACACGAAGGTTCCTCCAATGAAATAGCAAGTAGAATCCTTTTTCGGGATCAAAATTCAAATCTGAGATCATTCATATTATTAACTACTTGCATATTCGACCTTCAATCATCACAGAAATCTAGTATTCAACTTAACTGATTATCTTACATCAAACTATCAAAATTTCAACTTGGTCAACCATGGTCAACTCATGGTCAAACCTAGTCAAACTTGGTCTTTTGGGACCTTCCAATGATGCAGAATGTGTTCTCGGATGTAAATAACCACTTCTCAGATCAATTAACATGCTTCTAAACTATCAACGCTGACTTTTCTTGTCAGATTTCAATTTTAATCCCGAAGGGGGCATGGTATTGCACATCATTCAAAGTCTGTAAATCAAATTCTATCGATCAAGTCTATCAATATCTTTCATCAGTGATCAAGACAAACAATCACGTCTAGTTACTGATTCATCAAAAGTCCTCATCGCTCGGGGCAAATCTATCATCACTTGGGGCATATCAAATTCATTGATCCATATCAATCTGGTATTCTCCTAATCTTGTAAACTGTATCAGTTTTTGCAACCATCAGATCATAGTGTTCTTTCCTTGGTTCTTCGACAACTGAAGGGTTTGGATGTGATACTTGCTAGTTCTGCTAAGACAATCGAGTCTAGAACGGGTCACTCACTTCTTATCAATCCTAAGGTTCAGAATCAGGCATTTTGACACTTTTTCGCAATCATAGGTTCATTTACTGCTACAGTGAACATTATCTTTGGTCATTCAAGACCTATTATCTCCATATCAATTCAATATCAATCAACTCCTATCTCAATATCTTTCAATCGGTTTCTATCTTGAGATCGGTTTATCTTTTGAATCAGTTTCATATCTTTATCAAACACAGACTATCTTTGAACCACTGCGCTTCACACAGTAATTCAAAGAGGGGCAAAATGTAATACCCCAAAAATGGGCTATAAGTTCATTAACCTCCTATATCATCAAATCATATGAAATCAACATCAAAGTCCTAATCTAAGGCACATCTAAACATCATCAAATCTAATTGATTATCTTAAATTTTGCATCGGAGAATATTCCTAGTAATATTCCTAATTATCTTAATTATCTTTAATTTTATAATTATTTGGCAATAAATCACATTTATCCTAAAGTTTGATTAATTAAATATTTTCATATTTAATTAATTAGATTTAATATTTGCCCCTTAATTGTGTAATTAAATTTAATTATATCTATTATTAATTGTATTATTTAATTTTGACAATAAATCTAATATCATATGAATAATTGATTAAATTCTTATTTAATTAATTAAAGCAAGTTGTCATTATTTAATAATATATTTTTTAATAAAATTTTGATTAAATAATTGATTAACCCATAAATTAATTATTTTATTTTTAAAAGCAGTTAAGTTGAGAATAAATCACTTTATTATTAAATTAATTCATAAATAAAATATGCACAATCATAAAAGCAAACAACTATCAATTATCAATTAAAGCTAAACTCTATTTTGAGTTAAAACTTAGCTTTTGCATGTTTTTGTGAGTTAATTATTTTTTATTTAAAAATAACTCAAAAATCAAGTTGAGTTATTTGAGTGATTTATGGCTTTTTCCCATGCACCTCCAAAGCCCTGGATTTCTATAAATTAAAGGCTCAGCTCTTCACAAATCATCTCATATTTTGCACAATCACGCTGGAGAATTGGAATTGAAGAATCAAAACTCTTGCGAATCGACATCTTTGTGAGATCAATCTTATTTTTGTATTCATTTAGATTCATAGCATATCAATTTTCAATAGCATTCATAGCATATCAATTTCATTTAGCATAGATATCATATCAGTTTTAATCATTCTTATTGCATAGAAAATATCAAAAATATAGATTAATTGCATTCAATCTCATATCTAGATCAATTGCATTCAAATCCTTCATTTAGGTGTCGTCTAGGTCACTGATCTCGATAATAATCTGAGAACATTAATCTCGCACCTATTAGAAGGCAGTAAATCGCTTGGTTAGATAGCTTTCAATTTTGCACGATTTTGATTATCACTAACCTCTAATGTTTTACTGAGTGTTGTGTCTACAGATCAGGTACAATTTTCACACACACAATGATAATTGTATTTTATTGGAGCTTTAAATCAGTGGGGTCACAATGGGGAATGGAGTCATAGGGGAGAAGACAATGTAGTTGAGCACTCTAACTTCACACTTTTTAAAATCTTATGTGAAAATTTTAAATCACTCTCAATTTTTTACAGTAGCTTACTTGGCAAGCCCTTTGCATATAACTAAGGTTTTAGGGCCATGTCATCAAATATTATGTCACATCAACATGTTTTTTGCCAAAGTGTCCAAAATAATCCCCAAAAAAGGTGAGACTAATAGTCGTGCAAAATGGGTACCCATACTTGTGTAGCTGATGTGGCATCACATGTTTGGTTTCTTTTTACAACTAAGGGCACATTTCATTAAATTATGGGTAGTCATCATTGTAATAACAACTTTAAACTCAACTATTGGTGCAATGCTCTCAAAAAAATTGGAAATTAAATGAACAAGTATGAGTATTAAATAGATAAGTGTGGCTATCAAATCAACAACTCATATCACAACTATTGGAACATGTTCAAGTACTAGGTCCTTTCCCATAATGGGGGATTCTATTCCCGAGAACAAATTGAGGCATTAACATCTCCTTAATTACTACGGGGATACCCACCTCCTCCCACTTGTCTCCTTATCACTCTTCTCCACTTCCTTTATGTCCACTAGCAACACGTCCACCAAGGAGCCTAGTCATAGCATGAACACCATGTGAGCCTTATGGCAATTTGAACCTTGGTTGCACCATAAACAATGTAACCACTAACTAGTATATTATGTGATGAACCCCAAATATTATAATCTATTTTTAAGAGGCAAATATCTTGATATTTGATTAATAGTATTCATTAATCCAATGAAATGATATTAATTCAAATGCACTCATATAAAGGTTTTCAAAGGTTTTTCTTAAATTTTGTAACTTAGCTACTTTTACATTGGTCGTACCTTGTTAAGAGTTCTTTAATGCCTCTCAATCTTGTTTGGACTTAGTTTTTTAGCAACCCTTAGAAACACCAAAACATTCATTTTTTGTTGAATAAAGAACTAATATCTATCACCCTTCTTATTATCTTTGAGTTGATCTTTTTCTACATGTGTTATTGCCTAATAGGCCACTTGATCTTATTAGTTCTTGTGTACACCAGATATACTATTGCATCCATTCAATGCAATGTAGCATTTATTTCCCTACTAGTGTTTGAGAATTTTTTGGCCAATAAAATATTTTTATTTATTAAAAGTAAGTATAAAAATAATTACTTAGTTTATAATTATGAAAGAAAGTCACCTACTAAGACCACATACTCCCTTCTGTCTACAAGGGAAACCAATTTGAAACACAAACATAATCAACATAGTGTCTACACAAAAAATCCTAACTACTCATCCTTTTATACAAAAAATAAAAATAAATACTGGTATATATACTTTCCATCTTGATCATATAGAAAACCAACAAGCCCACTAACCACAAAAATGTACAGATAGCTACATGGAGAAACCAAACTGGGCTATACGAAAAATGACATATTAAAAAGAACCTAGTGAACTTGAGCGAGTAGAGAATAGAGAATGGGTGACAAACCACCATTCTTTAGTACCAATGACCGTGCCTGCATCCACAGCTATAAAGGTCTCATCCTTTACTAGCTCTTTATGATGACATCTCCCTCCAATAGTCTACGAATCTGAACTTGAGTTTTCTCTTCTCAATTTTTCTCCTTGGGCACTAGCGACCACTGTTGATTCCCAGTCATGAAGATAATCTACAATGTATCCACAATACTTTTTGGATTATGCTCTCCTCTCAAATTTGTTGTC
>BSBK01014326.1:175000-188373 GCA_027943335.1 Chamaecyparis obtusa | reverse complement strand
CTGAGTCGACTGAGTTGACCCAGTCGACCTGGTGACCTGAGTCGACAGAGTTGACCCAGTGACCTGAGTCAACTGAGTCGACCTGGTGACCCGAGTCAACTAAGTCGACCTAAGTCAGTCAGGTGATTAAGTCGACCCGAGTTGACCAAGTGACCCGAGTCAACCGAATCGACCGAGTGACCTGAGTCAACTGAGTCGACCCGATGACCCGAGTCAACTGAGTCGACCTGAGTCAACCGAGTCGACCGAGTCAACGTGGTGACCCGAGTCAACTGAGTCGGTCAGGTGACTAAGTCGACCCGAGTCAACCAGAGTCGACTGAGTCAACCTAGTGACCTGAATCAATTGAGTCGACCCGGTGACCTGAGTTGACTAGGTCGACCCGTGTCAACCCAAGTCGACTCGAGGCTTGAGTCAATCCAGCAACCCAAGTCGACTCGGTGACCCGAGTCGACCCAGTGACCCGATGACCCGAGTCGACCCGGTGACCCGAGTTGACCGAGTCGACCCAATGACCCGAGTCAACTGAGTCGACCCGGTGACCTGAGTCAACCAAGTCGACCCAGCGACCGGGGTTTTTATGGTGGCCTAATTTATTATGGTAGTCAGAGTTACTCACTGGCGACTAGAGCTGATCTAGCACCCCGAGTTGATCTAGTTAGCGACCTAACCTGATCTGGCTGGTGAACTAATTTTGTCAGGTGATCTGGCGATAAGAGCTGATCTGGTTGGTGACCCAAGCTGATATGGTGACTCGAGTAAATCTAGTTGCCGACCCATGTGGTGACCTGAGTTGATCTCGCTAGCGACTTGAGTTGATCCAATGACCCGTCTCGATCTAGAGGCTCGAGTCGAGCCAGCAACCCAAGTCGAGCTAGCAACCCGAGTCAACCGAGTCGACCTGATGACCTGAGCCAACCGAGTCGACTCGGTGACCCGGTGACCTGAATCAACCGAGTCGACCCGGTGACCAGAGTCGACTAAGTCGACCCAGTCGACCTGAGTCAACCGAGTCGACCCAGTGACCTGAGTCGACCCGATGACCCGAGCCAACCGAGTCGACCTAGTGACCCGGTGACCCGAATCAACCGAGTCGACCCGGTGACTAGAGTTGACTAAGTCGACCCAGTCGACCTGAGTCAACCGAGTCGACCCAGTGACCCGAGTCGACCCGATGACCCGAGCCAACCGAGTCGACCAGTGACCCGGTGACCCGAATCAACCAAGTCGACCCGGTGACCAGAGTCGACTGAGTCGACTCGGTGACCCGAGTCAACCGAGTCGATAGAGTTAACCCAGTGACCCGAGTCAACCGTGTCAACCCAATGACCTGAGTTGACATGGTGACCTGAGTCAACCAAGTTGACCTAAGTCAGTAAGGTGACTGAGTCGACCCGAGTCGACTCGGTGACCTGAGTCAACTGAGTCGACCTGGTGACCTAAGTCAACTAAGTCGACCCGGTGACCTGAGTTGACCCAGTGACATGAGTCAACCGAGTCGACCCGATGACTTGAGTCAACCGAGTCGACCCTGTGACCTGAGTCAACCGAGTCGACCCAGCGACCTGAGTCACTGTGGTGACCCAATTTATTATGGCAGTCGAAGTTACTGGCTGGCGACCCGAGTTGATCTAGTTGGTGACATAAGCTGATCTGGCTGGTGACCTAATTTTGTTAGGTGATCTGGTGACCAGAGCTGATCTAGCTGGTGACCCAAGCTGATCTGGCGACCTGAGTTGATCTAGTTGGCGACCCGTGTGGTGACCTGAGTTGATCTAGTTGGCGACCCGTGTGGTGACCTGAGTTGATCTCGCTAGCGACTTGAGTTGACCAAGTGACTCATCCCGATTTAGAGGCCTAAGTCGATCCGGCAACCCAAGTCAACCCGGTGACTTGAGTCAACCGCGTCGACCGAGTCAACCTAGTGACCCGAGTCGATCGAGTCGACTCGATGACCTGAGTCAACTGAGTTGACCCGATGACCTGAGTCAATTGAGTCGACCTGGTGACCCAAGTCAACCGAGTCGACCTAAGTCGACCCGGTGACTTGAGTCAACCGAGTCAACCCGGTGACCTGAGTCAACTGAGTCGACCGAGTTGACCTAGTGACCTAAGTCAACCAAGTCGACCCAGTGACCCGACTCGACCGAGTCGACCCAGCGACCCGAGTCGCTGTGGTGACCCAATTTATTATGGCAGTCAAAGTTATTGGCTAGCGACCAGAGTTGATCTAGCGACCTGAATTGATCTAGTTGGCAACCTAAGCTGATCTGGTTGTCGACCTAATTTTGTGAGGTGATCTAGTGACCAGAGCTAATTTGGCTGTCGACCTAATTTTGTGAGGTGATCTAGCAACCAGAGCTGATCTGGCTGGTGACCCAATCTGATCTGGCGACTCGAGTTGATCTAGTTGGCGACCTGTGTGGTGACCTGAGTTGATCTCGCTAGCGACTTGTGTTGATCTAGTGACCCATCCTGATCTAGAGGCTTGAGTTGATCCAACAACCCAAGTCGATCCGAGTCGACCGAGTCGACTCGATCATCCGAGTCAACCGAGTTGACCCGGTGACCCGAGTCGACCCGGTGACCTGAGTCAATCGAGTCGACCCGGTGACCTGAGTCAACTGAGTCAACCCAGTGACCTGAGTCAACCGAGTCGACCCGAGTCAACTGAGTTGACGCGGTGACCCGAGTCAACCAAGTCGATCGATTCAACCCGGTGATCCGAGTCGACCTGAGTCGACCGAGTCGGTTAGGTGACTGAGTCGACCCGATGACCTAAGTTGACCGAGTCGACCCAGTGACCTGACTCAATTGAGTCGACCCAGTGACCCGAGTCAACTGAGTCGACCCAATGACTCGAGTCAACCGAGTCGACCTGGTGACCCAAGTCAACTGAGTCGACCGAGTTGACCCGATGACCCGAGTCAACTGAGTCGACCCAGTGACCCAAGTCGCTGTGGTGACCTAATTTATTATGGCAGTTAAAGTTACTAGCTGGCGACCAGAGCTGAGCTGGCAACCTGAATTGATCTAGTGGGTGACCTAAGCTGATCTGGCTAGTGACCTAATTTTGTCAGGTCATCTGGAGACCAGAGCTGATCTGGCTGGTGACCCAAGTTGATTTGGTGACTCAAGTTGATCTAGTTGGCGACCCGTGTGGTGACCTGAGTTGATCTTGCTAGCGATTTGAGTTGATCCAGTGACCCGTCCTGATCCAGAGGCCTGAGTCAATCCGGCAACCCAAGTCGACTCGGTGACCCGAGTCTATCGAGTTGACCGAGTGACCTGAGTCAACCGAGTCGACTCGATGACCCGAGTCAACCGAGTCGACTCGATGACCCGAGTCAACCGAGTCGACTGAGTCGACGTGGTGTCCCGAGTCGGTCAGGTGACCGAGTCGACCCGAGTAAACCAGAGTCGACTGAGTTGACCTAGTGACCTGAATCAATTGAGTCAACCTAGTGACCTGAGTCGACTAGGTCGACCCGTGTCAACCCAAGTCGACTCGAGGCCTAAGTTGATTCGGCAACCCAAGTCGACTCGGTGACCCACGTCGACCGAGTCGACCCAGTGACCCGAGTTGACCCGATGACCCGAGTTGACCCGGTGACCCGAGTTGATCAAGTTGACTGAGTTGACTGAGTCGACCCAGCGACCAGGGTTTTTGTGGTGACCCAATTTATTATGGCAGTCGGAGTTACTCACTGGCGACCAGAGCTAATCTAGCGACCTGAGTTGATCTAATTGGTGACCTAACCTGATCTGGTTGGTGAACTAATTTTGTCAGGTGATCTGGTGACAAGAGCTGATCTGGTTGGTGACCCAAGCTGATATGGCGACCTGAGTAAATCTAGTTGGTGATCCGTGTGGTGACCTGAGTTGATCTCGCTAGCGACTTGAGTTGATCCAGTGACCCATCCCGATCCAGAGGCCCGAGTCGAGCCGGCAACCCAACTCGACCTGAGTCAATCGAGTCGACTCGAGTCCACCGAGTCGACCCAGTGACCCGAGTCAACCTGGTCAACTCGATGACCCGAGCCAACCGAGTCGACCCAGTGACCCGGTGACTCGAATCAACTGAGTCGACCCGGTGACCAGAGTTGACTAAGTCGACCCAGCTGACTTGGTGACCTGAGTCGACAGAGTTGACCTAGTGACCTGAGTCAACCGTGTTGACCTGATGACCTAAGTTGACCTGGTGACCCAAGTCAACCAAGTCTACCTAAGTTAGTAAGGTGACTGAGTTGACCCGAGTCGACCTAGTGACCTGAGTCAACCGAGTCGACCTGGTGACTCGAGTCGACCCAGTGACATGAGTCAACTGAGTCGACCCAATGACCTGAGTCAACTGAGTCAACCGAGTCGACCCTATGACCTGAGTCAACCAAGTTGACCTAGCGACCCGAGTCACTATGGTGACCCAATTTATTATGGCAGTCAAAGTTATTGGCTGGCGACCTGAGTTGATCTAGTTGGTGACATAAGCTGATATGGCGACCAGAGCTGATCTAGCTGGTGACCCAAGCTAATCTGGTGACCCAAGTTGATCTAGTTGGCGACCCATGTGGTGACCTGAGTTGATCTCGCTAGTAACTTGAGTTGACCCGATGATCCATCTTGATCTAGAGGCCCGAGTCGATCCGGCAACCCAAGTCGACCTGGTGACCTGAGTCAACCGCGTCGACCGACTCGACCCAGTGACCTGAGTCAACTAAGTTGACCTGATGACTTGAGTCAACTGAGTTGACCCAATGACCGGAGTCAACTGAGTTGACCCGATGACCTGAGTCAACTGAGTTAACACGATGACTCGAGGCAACCAAGTCGACCCAAGTCGACCGAGTCAGTCAGGTGACTGAGTCGACCTAAGTCGACCTAGTGACCTGAGTCGACCGAGTCAACCCGGTGACTCGAGTCAACAGAGTCGACCGAGTCGACCCAGTGACCCGTGTCAACCGAGTTGACCTGGTGACCCGAGTCGATCGAGTCGACCCAGCGACCTGAGTCACTATGGTGACCTAATTTATTATGGCAGTCAGAGTTACTGGCTGGTGACTAGAGCTGATCTGGTGACCTGAATTGATCTAGTTGGCAACCTAAGCTGATTTGGCTGTCGACCTAATTTTGTGAGGTGATCTGGCGACCAGAGCTGATCTGGCTAGTGACCCAATCTGATTTGGTGACCTGAGTTGATCTAGTTGGTGACCCGTGTGGTGACCTGAGTTGATCTCACTAGCGACTTGTGTTGATCTAGTGACCCATCCCAATCTAGAGGCCTGAGTCGATCCGGCAACCCAAGTCGATTCGAGTTGACTCGGTGACCCGAGTCAACCGAGTCGACCCAGTGACCTGAGTCAATTGAGTCAACCCAGTGACCTGAGTCAACCGAGTCGACCCGATGACCCGAGTCAACCGAGTCAACCCGATGACCCGAGTCAACCGAGTCGACGCAGTGACCTGAGTCAACCAAGTCGATGCGGTGACCCAAGTCAACCGAGTCGACCCGGTGACCTGAGTCAACCGAGTTGACCTGAGTCAACCCGACGACCTGAGTCGACCCGATGACCCGACTCGATCGAGTCGACCTGGTGACCTGACTCGACCGAGTCGACCCAATGACCCGAGTCAACCGAGTCGACCCGGTGACCCGAGTCAACTGAGTCGACCGAGTTCACCCGGTGACCTGAGTCAATTGAGTCGACCCAGTGACCCAAGTTGCTAGTGACCTAATTTTGTTAGGTGATCTGGAGACCAGAGTTGATCTGGTTGGTGACCCAAGCTAATCTGGCGACCAGAGTTGATCTAGTTGGTGACCCGTGTGGTGACCTAAGTTGATCTTGCTAGCAACTTGAGTTGATCCAGTAACCCATCCTGATCCAGAGGCCTGAGTCGATCTGGTAACCCAAGTCGACCTGAGTCGACCTGGTGACCCGACTCAACCGAGTCGACCCGATGACCCGAATCAACCAAGTCGACCTGATGACCCGAGTCAACCAAGTCGACCTTGTGACCCGAGTCAACCAAGTCGACCCGAGTCAGTCAGGTGACTGAGTCAACCCGGTGACCTGAGTCGATTAAGTCAACGGAGTCCACCCAATGACCTGAGTCAACTGAGTCGATCGTGTCAACCCAGTAACCTAAGTCAACCCGGTGAATCGAGTCAACTGAGTCGATCGAGTCGACCCGGTGACCTGAGTCAACTGAGTCGACCTGAGTCGACTGAGTCAACCCAGTTACCTGAGTCACTGTGGTGACCTAATTTATTATGGTAGTCAGAGTTACTGGCTGGTGACCTAAGCTAATCTGGCTGGTGACTTAAGTTTGTCAGGTGATCTAGCGACCAGAGTTGATCTGGTTGGTGACCCAAGCTGATCTGGCGATGTGAGTTGATCTAGTTGGCGACCCGTGTGGTGACCTGAGTTGATCTCGCTAGCGACTTGAGTTGATCCAGTGACCCGTACTGATCCAGAGGCCCGAGTCGATCTGACAACCCAAGTCGACCCGGTGACCCGAGTCAACTTGGTGACTCGAGTCGATCCGATGACCTGAGTCAACTGAGTCATCCCGAGTCGACCGAGTCAGTCAGGTGACTGAGTCGACCCGGTGACCTGAGTCAACCAAGTCGACCTGGTGACCCAAGTCCATCGAGTCGACCGAGTCGACCCAGTGACCTGATTCAACCAAGTCGACCTGGTGACCCGAGTCAACCGAGTCGACCTGGTGACCCGAGTCGCTGTGGTGACCCAATTTATTATGGCAGTCAAAGTTTTTGGCTGGCAACCAGAGCTGATCTGGCGACCTGAGTTGATCTAGTTAGCGACCTAAGCTGATCTAGTTGGCGACCTAAGATGAAATGGTTGGTGACCCAGGCTGATCTAGTTAGTGACCTGATTTTGTCAGGTGATCTAGCGACTAGAGCTGATCTAGCTGGTGACCCAAGCTGATCTAGTGACCCGAGTTGATCTAGTTGGTTACCTGTGTGGTGACCTGAGCTGATCTCGCTAGCAACTTGAGTTGATCTAGTGACCCGTGCAATCTAGAGGCCCGAGTAGATCCGACAACCCAAGTCGACTTGAGTCGACCTGAGTCAACCGAGTCAGCTGAGTCGACCTAAGTCACCCTAGTCGACCCGGTGATCCAAGTCAACTGAGTTGACTCAAGTTGACTGCGTCGACCCGAGTCGACCGGGTCGGTCAGGTGACTGACTCGACCTGAGTCGATTTGGCTACCTGAGTCAACTCGGTGACCCGAGTCGATCGAGTCGACCGAGTCGACCAAGTCCACCCAGTGACCTGAGTCACCTTAGTCGACCGAGCGACCAGAGTCGTTGTAGTGACCTAATTTATTATGGCAGTATGAGTTACCGACTAGCGAGCAGAGTTGATCTAGCCACCCGAGATGATCTAGTTTGCGACCTGAGTTGATCTAGTTGGTGACCCGAGTTGATCTGCCTGTTGACCTAATTTTGTCAAGTGATCTAGCGACCAGAGCTGATCAAGCCGAGCGGAACCGAACCGGTCGAGCTCTCCGGGGAGCGGCGGGGCGGGATCGGCGCCGAGCTCGCTCCCGGGCGGGGTCGAAACTCGCGGAAAAAAAATGAACAAAGGAGGCCCCGTACGAGGATAAGAACGAAAAAACCAGAGTTAAATTAAAAAAAAAAAAAAAAAAAAAAAAAAAAATTACTTTCGGGTCATACGTGTAGCCACGCCCAGCTCGCCCGCGGACGGGATCCCCATCGAGCTCGTCGAGCCGAGCGGCGCTCGCGGGCGGGGTCCGATCCGAGCGGAACCGAACCGGTCGAGCTCTCCGGGGAGCGGCGGGGCGGGATCGGCGCCGAGCTCGCTCCGGGGCGGGGTCGAAACTCGCGGAAAAAAAATGAACAAAGGAGGCTCCGTACGAGGATAAGAACGAAAAAACCAGAGTTAAAAAAAAAAAAAAAAAAAAAAAAAAATACATTCGCGTCATACGTGTAGCCACGCCCAGCTCGCCCGCGGACGGGATCCCCATCGAGCTCGTCGAGCCGAGCGGCGCTCGCGGGCGGGGTCCGATCCGAGCGGAACCGAACCGGTCGAGCTCTCCGGGGAGCGGCGGGGCGGGATCGGCGCCGAGCTCGCTCCCGGGCGGGGTCGAAACTCGCGGAAAAAAAATGAACAAAGGAGGCTCCGTACGAGGATAAGAACGAAAAAACCAGAGTTTAAAAAAAAATTAAAAAAAAAAAATTACATTCGGGTCATACGTGTAGCCACGCCCAGCTCGCCCGCGGACGGGATCCCCATCGAGCTCGTCGAGCCGAGCGGCGCTCGCGGGCGGGGTCCGATCCGAGCGGAACCGAACCGGTCGAGCTCTCCGGGGAGCGGCGAGGCGGGATCGGCGCCGAGCTCGCTCCCGGGCGGGGTCGAAACTCGCGGAAAAAAAATGAACAAAGGAGGCTCCGTACGAGGATAAGAACGAAAAAACCAGAGTTAAAAAAAAAAAAAAAAAAAAAAAAAATTACATTCGGGTCATACGTGTAGCCACGCCCAGCTCGCCCGCGGACGGGATCCCATTCGAGCTCGTCGAGCCGAGCGGCGCTCGCGGGCGGGGTCCGATCCGAGCGGAACCGAACCGGTCGAGCTCTCCGGGGAGCGGCGGGGCAGGATCGGCGCCGAGCTCGCTCCCGGGCGGGGTCGAAACTCGCGGAAAAAAAATGAACAAAGGAGGCTCCGTACGAGGATAAGAACGAAAAAACCAGAGTTAAAAAAAAAAAAAAAAAAAAAATTACATTCGGGTCATACGTGTAGCCACGCCCAGCTCGCCCGCGGACGGGATCCCCATCGAGCTCGTCGAGCCGAGCGGCGCTCGCGGGCGGGGTCCGATCCGAGCGGAACCGAACCGGTCGAGCTCTCCGGGGAGCGGCGGGGCGGGATCGGCGCCGAGCTCGCTCCCGGGCGGGGTCGAAACTCGCGGAAAAAAAATGAACAAAGGAGGCTCCGTACGAGGATAAGAACGAAAAAACCAGAGTTAAAAAAAAAAAAAAAAAAAAAAAAAAATACATTCGCGTCATACGTGTAGCCACGCCCAGCTCGCCCGCGGACGGGATCCCCATCGAGCTCGTCGAGCCGAGCGGCGCTCGCGGGCGGGGTCCGATCCGAGCGGAACCGAACCGGTCGAGCTCTCCGGGGAGCGGCGGGGCGGGATCGGCGCCGAGCTCGCTCCGGGGCGGGGTCGAAACTCGCGGAAAAAAAATGAACAAAGGAGGCTCCGTACGAGGATAAGAACGAAAAAACCAGAGTTTTAAAAAAAAAAAAAAAAAAAATTACATTCGGGTCATACGTGTAGCCACGCCCAGCTCGCCCGCGGACGGGATCCCCATCGAGCTCGTCGAGCCGAGCGGCGCTCGCGGGCGGGGTCCGATCCGAGCGGAACCGAACCGGTCGAGCTCTCCGGGGAGCGGCGGGGCGGGATCGGCGCCGAGCTCGCTCCCGGGCGGGGTCGAAACTCGCGGAAAAAAAATGAACAAAGGAGGCTCCGTACGAGGATAAGAACGAAAAAACCAGAGTTAAAAAAAAAAAAAAAAAAAAAATTACATTCGGGTCATACGTGTAGCCACGCCCAGCTCGCCCGCGGACGGGATCCCCATCGAGCTCGTCGAGCCGAGCGGCGCTCGCGGGCGGGGTCCGATCCGAGCGGAACCGAACCGGTCGAGCTCTCCGGGGAGCGGCGGGGCGGGATCGGCGCCGAGCTCGCTCCGGGGCGGGGTCGAAACTCGCGGAAAAAAAATGAACAAAGGAGGCTCCGTACGAGGATAAGAACGAAAAAACCAGAGTTAAAAAAAAAAAAAAAAAAAAAAAAAATACATTCGCGTCATACGTGTAGCCACGCCCAGCTCGCCCGCGGACGGGATCCCCATCGAGCTCGTCGAGCCGAGCGGCGCTCGCGGGCGGGGTCCGATCCGAGCGGAACCGAACCGGTCGAGCTCTCCGGGGAGCGGCGGGGCGGGATCGGCGCCGAGCTCGCTCCCGGGCGGGGTCGAAACTCGCGGAAAAAAAATGAACAAAGGAGGCTCCGTACGAGGATAAGAACGAAAAAACCAGAGTTAAAAAAAAAAAAAAAAAAAAAAAAAAATACATTCGCGTCATACGTGTAGCCACGCCCAGCTCGCCCGCGGACGGGATCCCCATCGAGCTCGTCGAGCCGAGCGGCGCTCGCGGGCGGGGTCCGATCCGAGCGGAACCGAACCGGTCGAGCTCTCCGGGGAGCGGCGGGGCGGGATCGGCGCCGAGCTCGCTCCCGGGCGGGGTCGAAACTCGCGGAAAAAAAATGAACAAAGGAGGCTCCGTACGAGGATAAGAACGAAAAAACCAGAGTTAAAAAAAAAAAAAAAAAAAAAAAAAAAATTACATTCGGGTCATACGTGTAGCCACGCCCAGCTCGCCCGCGGACGGGATCCCCATCGAGCTCGTCGAGCCGAGCGGCGCTCGCGGGCGGGGTCCGATCCGAGCGGAACCGAACCGGTCGAGCTCTCCGGGGAGCGGCGGGGCGGGATCGGCGCCGAGCTCGCTCCCGGGCGGGGTCGAAACTCGCGGAAAAAAAATGAACAAAGGAGGCCCCGTACGAGGATAAGAACGAAAAAACCAGAGTTAGAAAAAAAAAAAAAAAAAAAAAAAAATTACTTTCGGGTCATACGTGTAGCCACGCCCAGCTCGCCCGCGGACGGGATCCCCATCGAGCTCGTCGAGCCGAGCGGCGCTCGCGGGCGGGGTCCGATCCGAGCGGAACCGAACCGGTCGAGCTCTCCGGGGAGCGGCGGGGCGGGATCGGCGCCGAGCTCGCTCCGGGGCGGGGTCGAAACTCGCGGAAAAAAAATGAACAAAGGAGGCTCCGTACGAGGATAAGAACGAAAAAACCAGAGTTAAAAAAAAAAAAAAAAAAAAAAAAATACATTCGCGTCATACGTGTAGCCACGCCCAGCTCGCCCGCGGACGGGATCCCCATCGAGCTCGTCGAGCCGAGCGGCGCTCGCGGGCGGGGTCCGATCCGAGCGGAACCGAACCGGTCGAGCTCTCCGGGGAGCGGCGGGGCGGGATCGGCGCCGAGCTCGCTCCCGGGCGGGGTCGAAACTCGCGGAAAAAAAATGAACAAAGGAGGCTCCGTACGAGGATAAGAACGAAAAAACCAGAGTTAAAAAAAAAATTAAAAAAAAAAAATTACATTCGGGTCATACGTGTAGCCACGCCCAGCTCGCCCGCGGACGGGATCCCCATCGAGCTCGTCGAGCCGAGCGGCGCTCGCGGGCGGGGTCCGATCCGAGCGGAACCGAACCGGTCGAGCTCTCCGGGGAGCGGCGAGGCGGGATCGGCGCCGAGCTCGCTCCCGGGCGGGGTCGAAACTCGCGGAAAAAAAATGAACAAAGGAGGCTCCGTACGAGGATAAGAACGAAAAAACCAGAGTTAAAAAAAAAAAAAAAAAAAAAAAAAAATTACATTCGGGTCATACGTGTAGCCACGCCCAGCTCGCCCGCGGACGGGATCCCCATCGAGCTCGTCGAGCCGAGCGGCGCTCGCGGGCGGGGTCCGATCCGAGCGGAACCGAACCGGTCGAGCTCTCCGGGGAGCGGCGGGGCGGGATCGGCGCCGAGCTCGCTCCCGGGCGGGGTCGAAACTCGCGGAAAAAAAATGAACAAAGGAGGCTCCGTACGAGGATAAGAACGAAAAAACCAGAGTTTTAAAAAAAAAAAAAAAAAAAAATTACATTCGGGTCATACGTGTAGCCACGCCCAGCTCGCCCGCGGACGGGATCCCCATCGAGCTCGTCGAGCCGAGCGGCGCTCGCGGGCGGGGTCCGATCCGAGCGGAACCGAACCGGTCGAGCTCTCCGGGGAGCGGCGGGGCGGGATCGGCGCCGAGCTCGCTCCCGGGCGGGGTCGAAACTCGCGGGAAAAAAATGAACAAAGGAGGCTCCGTACGAGGATAAGAACGAAAAAACCAGAGTTAAAAAAAAAAAAAAAAAAAAAAAAAAAAATTACATTCGGGTCATACGTGTAGCCACGCCCAGCTCGCCCGCGGACGGGATCCCCATCGAGCTCGTCGAGCCGAGCGGCGCTCGCGGGCGGGGTCCGATCGGAGCGGAACCGAACCGGTCGAGCTCTCCGGGGAGCGGCGGGGCGGGATCGGCGCCGAGCTCGCTCCCGGGCGGGGTCGAAACACGCGGAAAAAAAATGAACAAAGGAGGCTCCGTACGAGGATAAGAACGAAAAAACCAGAGTTAAAAAAAAAAAAAAAAAAAAAAATTACATTCGGGTCATACGTGTAGCCACGCCCAGCTCGCCCGCGGACGGGATCCCCATCGAGCTCGTCGAGCCGAGCGGCGCTCGCGGGCGGGGTCCGATCCGAGCGGAACCGAACCGGTCGAGCTCTCCGGGGAGCGGCAGGGCGGGATCGGCGCCGAGCTCGCTCTCGGGCGGGGTCGAAACTCGCGGAAAAAAAATGAACAAAGGAGGCCCCGTACGAGGATAAGAACGAAAAAACCAGAGTTAAAAAAAAAAAAAAAAAAAAAAAAAAAAAAAACTTTCGGGTCATACGTGTAGCCACGCCCAGCTCGCCCGCGGACGGGATCCCCATCGAGCTCGTCGAGCCGAGCGGCGCTCGCGGGCGGGGTCCGATCCGAGCGGAACCGAACCGGTCGAGCTCTCCGGGGAGCGGCGGGGCGGGATCGGCGCCGAGCTCGCTCCGGGGCGGGGTCGAAACTCGCGGAAAAAAAATGAACAAAGGAGGCTCCGTACGAGGATAAGAACGAAAAAACCAGAGTTTTAAAAAAAAAAAAAAAAAAATTACATTCGGGTCATACGTGTAGCCACGCCCAGCTCGCCCGCGGACGGGATCCCCATCGAGCTCGTCGAGCCGAGCGGCGCTCGCGGGCGGGGTCCGATCCGAGCGGAACCGAACCGGTCGAGCTCTCCGGGGAGCGGCGGGGCGGGATCGGCGCCGAGCTCGCTCCCGGGCGGGGTCGAAACTCGCGGAAAAAAAATGAACAAAGGAGGCTCCGTACGAGGATAAGAACGAAAAAACCAGAGTTAAAAAAAAAAAAAAAAAAAAAATTACATTCGGGTCATACGTGTAGCCACGCCCAGCTCGCCCGCGGACGGGATCCCCATCGAGCTCGTCGAGCCGAGCGGCGCTCGCGGGCGGGGTCCGATCCGAGCGGAACCGAACCGGTCGAGCTCTCCGGGGAGCGGCGGGGCGGGATCGGCGCCGAGCTCGCTCCGGGGCGGGGTCGAAACTCGCGGAAAAAAAATGAACAAAGGAGGCTCCGTACGAGGATAAGAACGAAAAAACCAGAGTTAAAAAAAAAAAAAAAAAAAAAAAAAATACATTCGCGTCATACGTGTAGCC